>BQNB010100401.1:0-24708 GCA_026074375.1 Tanacetum coccineum
GATTGAAAAACGATTATAGACATTTGCATATTGTTGACTTTGGAAGTAACAATAGCTGTAACTCTGAAATGGATTAACTAGGAAGAAAATTAAGTAAGTAGAGGCAGAAAGTTAGGACACATGATCAAAAGAGCAAAAGAGGATGGTGTTTAATTGAGCATGGCATTTACGTATATGAATCTATCCTATATATGATGGAAGATAGTTTAGAAAACCAAGCAGTCATTAGACAAAGTTCCTTTACACCAAATAACAGAACCAGGTGCCAAAATACATACTTGTATCATAGTAAGAAAATAGATCATGCCAAGTAAAGTATAACAAAGGATTAACATCTTAAAATACCTGTATCTTGGCCAAGGCTGTGGATGCATTAAGAGCTCTGTGTTCTAGCTCTACCTTCCTTTCCATCGCAACCTACATATGTGAAAAATCGAAATTCAGTAGAACAACATAATAATCAAAGAAATTTAGAGGAACGTGAAAAGAAGCAGCCACACTCCGCAGTTTTCCTTTATTTACATTATCAACAAAATGTTTCTTCAAACTCTCCGGTGGTTTTGAAATTTAGATTCTTGACGAAAAGTGACCGACACTGATATGATCAAAGAAAAACCAAACGCATCAAAACAGATAAAGACATAAAAATAGAATTGTTTTTTCACGAGTTAAGTGTTTATAAAGCACCTCAACTCGTTATGTGTCAATATCAGCATTTGTGGTTCCTTCTAGCTCTTCTTCTAATGATGCTCGTTTCACTTCCTGTTTTCCTGAAATAGAAGTGTCGTTTTCATCTTTTTGGTATGTTAGATCTTCACTTGAAATATCATCAGGTTCCCACTCTAGATAATATGGAAGATCTCTAAATCCTAAAGGATGGATTTTAGTTTTAAAAGCTCTAACATGTGGCAAATGCTTTAGTAAATTAAAAGTAAAGCATGCTACATGGAGCTTTAATCCACACTTCATATAGCAAAGATAAGCATAAACTTACTTGTATATCTTGTGTGCCAAACATTTAAATGCTGTACAACCATTACCAGGTTCAATAAAAGCAACCTAATGGTTTATGAAATCAACTAATGAGTAAAATTTATTTAATGCACTGGTTTTATTTAAGAATCACGAAGACTGAATAACATACCAAACACAGAGCTCTGGTTTTCATGAGTTTGAAACATCACCTGGCTTAATGTCGATGTGGGTATGGTGCAATTAGATGTTGAGCTGGTTAGGCATGATAAAGCTGAAGTGACAACAAACTCAGCCTATCAAGAATTAAACAAAATGAATATACGTATAGTAAATAATTGGAGGAAAAGTATTTGGTTCAAAAATGGATTAGTGTTGTACCTCAAGAGCTCCAATTGCTAAGCATTTTTCATAGTCATTTGTTGCGCATTATTTAGCAGTACCAGTAACAACATCATGACGTTGTGCAATTCCTAAAGCATCTCAAAGACTAAAACTGTCAGGACCTCTAAGCCGTCTTCATGCCAGAAACTCCAGCTGCCTCGCTGCCTAATTTGTTATAAGAAAAGGTTTTACAAACAGCAAACGCTTGACGTAACCTGTCCAGTAAGAATCTCCACCATCCGCCAACCTGCATATAAGAAAAAAGCATGTTAACAACATTTGATAGCTTTGATAAGAAAAGAACAATGTGCAAGCAGCTCACGGGAAATAATCATCAATCTTAAATGCCCAATAATACAGCAAATGTAGATATTTAATGTCTAAAACAAAGATATCAAAACTGATAGTTATGATATTTTGTTATACTTATACAAATACTATTAACATGCATAGACACATCATTTATATACAAACTAATACTAAAGAGTTTATTGTCTCTTGAATATAATGCTTTAAGGGTGTATTTTATTTAGGCAGAGGCTAACATCATAATCAAACCAAACCAAAAAAACTATAGAATGATGGATTCATCAAACTTGCGTTAACAAAAAATGATCATGTTATAGGGATAAAGTTGGGGTACGGTTAGGGTTTAGAATGAGGAAGAAACATGTAAAAAACTAAAAACCAAATTTAATATAAATCACTAAACCAAAATACAGGCTACGTATATTAATTATAGAGTATATCTTCAAAGATAATTATCTTCAAAGATAATTATGGAGTATATATCAATAATATATTAATAATGTTTTGCAAAGTAAAACACAAATTACCTCTTGGCTTAGTTGGTTAGCATGATTGGATATTAATTATAGGTCACAAGTTCAAACCTTGCTATTGCCAATATTTTTAGAAAAAAATTCGAAATTTATTGCCAAAGAGTGAAAATCCGAAAATCCAAAATTGAAGGCTAAAATAATGAAAAATTCAAAAATTAATTAAAATTATTGTCTCATATGTGCCATGTCATCGTTGTTTGCGCCATGTGAGGTGGCGTTGAGTCACTATTTCATATTAATCCAGTCATAGTTAGCCTCATATATAAGTTATATATATAATAAGAATTTAATATTAACAAATATTTTTATTTAAATAGAAAGGGTATAATAGTAAAATGTATTTTCACCTTCTTTTTAAATTTTCTTCATTAAAAAATGTTTTTTAACCTTATAACTTTTAGAATTAAAAAAATAATATTTTTTTTAGTTTTATATTTTTTTTTTCAGCATACATATTTTCAGAAAAAAAACTAGTGCATATATGTTTTTTTTAATATTGTTAATTTTTTTCCAAAGATACAAGTGTTTTATATAAAAAAAGGTGTATGTGTTTTTTTTAATATTAAAAATTTACATAAGTTTCTTGCATACAATTGTTTAAAAACTTGTTTTTTTACTAAAAAATGGTACTTGCACATATGTTTCTAGTGTACATTATCTTCAAAATTTTATAACAAAAAATATATACATGTAATCACTAAATTTATAACAAAGCAAAAACATAAATACAATACACAAAATTTGATATCAAATGAAATATTATTCAAATACAAATATATATTGTTAGATATAAATGTGCAAGAGATTCAAAACATGTGTGCACTATTCGAAGAACATGCGTGCACGCTTCGCGAACATATATGCATGGCTTCGAGAACGTATATGCACGGCTTCGAGAACATTTGTGCATGTCATCAAAAAGCACAAGTGAATTCATTGATCGTCTTCATCACACACCGTCACTCCTATGATTGAGCCATCCTTCTGAAACAAATATAAAAATAAAATAAAAAACTAATTATATCAAATTATGTCAATGTTAAATTAATTGTAAAACTAATCCATAAATAAACGATAAACAAACACATATATGTGCAGCTCATGAAGCGAATAGTTCATAACAAGTAAGTCAGATCTTATTCACTATTTATAATTATGCCAATAACTAGTTGATGACAAGTAAGTCTAATCTTTTATTCACAAATTTTAATAAACTAATTAACCAAGCTCATCAAATCCTTTTGCAGCTTGTTCAACGAAGATCACCTTCATTTAATATTGTACTAGTTTACTTACATCTACCATTCAAAGTAAATTGATAACTTTCAACTAAGCCAACAGTAGCATTATAACTTTCATTATACTAACATTTACACCTTATTCAAAGACAAGAACGCCAGGTGTAACACTTTTCACTTATATCAAGCAAAATTGAAATCAAATGCTCAACAAATTCAATTACTCCAAACAAAAATAAATCTTGACACAGTCAAAAGTAAAAGTGAAACAAATCACTTTAAAAGTTTCTTATGTTTCAAAATTTTATTACCTGCTCTTATATAATCCCCCACTTCAAAAAAGCACTCAGCAACCAATTCCTTTTTGTTAACAGAACCAAACAACTTTGCAGCATCCTTGTCAGCAGTTGCACGAAGTAATATGCTTCCACCAATGTTTCATAATATTTATCACCAGCCTTCAAGAAGCACATTTGTGCCATCCTAAAGTTATTTTCATAAAATAGCTGCAATAAACAAAAATATAAATTATTAGAGATGTCTCAAAGAACCAATTTTCTTATTCACAAATTCTTTTAAAGGATTAAATTGGATCAAAACCTTCACGCCTCGTGTTCTCCACTCATATGTATATGTATATGTATATATATATATATGTATATGTATATAATATATATATATATATATATATATATATGTGTGTGTGTGTGTGTGTGTATATGTAGTGTCATTTTTTTTGCAGAACCACTTTTTTGTACAGAACCTACAGAATTTATATATATATATATATGTGTGTGTGTGTCATTTTTTTTGCAGAACCACTTTTTTGTATATATATATAAAAATATATAGTATATATATATATGTAGTGTTGTGTCGTGTGTGAGTATATATATAAAAATTGGTTTGGTGTATATATAATATATATACATACAAAATAATACATATATAATACATATAAATATATATATATATATAAATATAAATTATATAATATATATATTTATATATATATAATAGTATATATATATAAGCTTTCATTGAGTCTTTCCAAGTATCTTGCCTTAATGACGTATAATAGTGACCAAGGCCACTGGCATTAGCCACCATCATACAATGGACCCCCCGGCCCAACCAAGCAAATAACACTCTTCGCGAAAAGTTCTATTCCGTACTGTGGCGCGCGGAAGATGCCGAGCCGACGTAACAAATCTTCCGCGGACTAGCAGGAGTCCGCGGAAGAGAATTAGCGTCCGTATAACACGATTACAAGCAGATCTTTATCCAAATAAGGGTACCACTTTGGCCCACTAATAGAAATAAGCGAAATATCAGGAAAACCTAATATTTGGCTTGCCTATAAAAAGGGTTACTCTGACACCCCACAAAGGTACACATTTTGTCCTATCATTAACACACACATACTCTAACATTCTCTGGTTCTCTGACAAACATGTATACTTACTCTCACGCCGGAGCTTAATCACGGGGTCCGCCCTGCGGTAAGGCTAACGGTTTACTCTCATTTGTGCAGATCACCTCTTCATTACTTGGATTAGTACAAGATCTACATCATAGCCCATTCGCCGGGCCCAACCTACCAAGTGATCTAGACTCATATTCACCCCTATGCTCTTTTCGTACTAACAAGTTGGCGCCATCCGTGGGAGCGATATAACTGCGTTCCTTGAAAATACTCACCATGAGCAATCACGGACAACCTACCCCTAGCCATCCCAAGTCTGATGTGTGGAATACGGTAGGGAAGAACAAACAAACCCCTCAGGGCTCCGTGAGAACTACATCCGTTGTAGATCTCGAAGAGTTCTACGAAAAGCACTATGAGAAACTACTACCAATCATGGCAGATAAGTACGAGTATGAGCAGAGAAAGAAAGAAAAGTTGGAGGGAGTAAAAGCGCGGCTTGAATTTGGCGAGGCCCGGAAGAAGACCACTAGGGTGCAGGAATCAGCGTATTCTGAGTCTAGGACAATGTCGCCAAGAAGACAGAGGCGCTCTCGTAGCCTGCGCCACAATCCTAGTGTCTTCACCAGATTGAGGCGTGAAAGATCAAGATCGCTGTGGTATGAATACAAGGACAAGGCAAGAAGGGAAAGTACCATGTTCAAAAGACTCGGAAGCAGAGGACGGAGCACATCAGTGTACTCCGATAACCGTTAGGAAATCTCAAGGTATACGAAAGGTCACTCTGAAAGCGAAGATAGTGAGGAAGGGCACTGGAAGTCTAAATCACGAAGAAAGAAGTCCAGTGTCGAAGATGGCGATCTCTCCCAACCTTGGGTATGTGCCGAGACTGATCCGTTCACGTCTCGGATCCGTCACTTCGACTTCCTAAAAACACGAATGCCAAGTCATGTAAAAATATACAATGGAAGCGAAGATCCTGAAGATCACTTGAAAATCTTCCAGGCAGCAGCGAAAACGGAGAGGTAGACCATGCCAACATGGTGTCACATGTTCAATTCCACACTCACTGGGAATGCTCGGGTGTGGTTTGACGATCTTCCTCCAGAATCCATAGACAGTTACAATGATCTGAGAGAAGTATTCCTGAAAAACTACCTCCAACAGAAAAAGTGCATCAGAGACCCCATAGTGCTCCACAACATCAAGCAAAGAGATGGAGAGTCCATAGAAGACTTCATACAAAGGTATAAGTCAGAAAGTGGAAATGTTAAAGGAGCACCGGAATGCATGAGAATTTCTGAATTCGTGCATGGAATCACTAATCCTGAGCTTATCAAAAGATTTCACGAGAAGATTCCAAAAATAGCAGACGAAATGATGCAGGTGTCCATATCTTTCCTTCAAGGACAAGAGGCGGCCTCAAATCAAGAAAGGAAAAAAGCCCCTCCGGTCTGGAAACACCAGGAAGGGGGTCATAGGCAGAATTTCAAGAGAAAACGCCGGACAGGTTCACCCATTTTCACGAAAACCCCGAAGGAGATTCTGGCCTTAGAAAAAGGAAAATTCAAAACCCCACCTCCGATGACAACTCCGGTTGAAAAGCGAAACGCAAATAAGTTTTGCGAGTTTCATGGAGAAGTGGGGCATAATACAAATGAATGCAACCATTTAAGAAAGCAAATTGAGGATATGCTCAAAGCGGGGAAGCTGTCGCACATAATTCGGGAGCTGAAGCAAAGCAGCGGAAAAGACTAGCCGAAAAAGAAAGGTGAAACCTCCGGAAAAGAGAAACCTCAGGCAATTCTAATGATTCAGTCACGACAAAAGGCAATAAGACAAAAGATAACTCAAAGCTTCTCACTAAATCCGGAAATGTCGTTTCCACATTTGCGGACGATGAAGGAGCGGAAGGCCCCCTAATAATAGAAGCGGAGATCGGAGGCCATCAAGTGCACCGCATATGTATCGACGGAGGGTCATCTTTTGAAATACTCTATGAGCACTGTTTTAATAGACTACGTCCAGAGATAAAGAATCAAATGGTCCCAGCTACCACCTCATTAATAGGGTTCAGCGGCGAAATAAAATGGCCATTGGGACAGATAACACTCTTGGTAAAAATAGGAGATGATGAACACTCAACGTCTGCATGGATGGATTTCATGGTGGTAAGATCGACGTCTCCACACAACGGAATCATTGGAAGGCCCGGGTTACGAAAGATACAAGCAGTACCATCAACAACGCACGGAATGATAAAATTTCCAGTCACGGGAGGAATACTCACGCTAAAGAGCAGTAAAATTATCCCAGTTGAATGTGCGATGGTCTCCGGACCAGAGGAACAACCCATCTCAGTCAACAAAGTAAGAGAAGAAAGGGTAAAAGTGGCAATCAATCCGGAACACCCGGAGCAGACAGTGATGATCGGTTCCGACCTTACGGAGAAAACCAGAGGTAAGCTGTGTAACCTACTTCAGCGGAGTTTGGACATATTTGCTTGGACCCCAACGGATATGACGGGCGTTCCAAGGCATATAGCGGAACATAGGCTGAATGTACGAAAAGGTTGTCAGCCGGTTAGGCAAAAGAAAAGAGGCCAAGCCGCAGAAAGAAACATAGCAATCAATGACGAAGTTAGTAAGCTTGTGGCAGCTGGGATCATGAGGGAAGTTCATTATCACGATTGGCTCTCCAACCCGGTGATGGTAAAGAAGAGTGACAACAGTTGGAGAATGTGTGTTGATTTTAAAGACCTCAACAAAGCATGTCCCAAGGACGGTTACCCTCTGCCAGAAATAGACTGGAAGGTCGAATCCCTGTGCGGATTCCCCTTCAAATGCTTCCTGGACGCATACAAGGGGTATCACCAAATACAAATGGCAGAGGAGGATGAGGAAAAAACCGCGTTCATTACAAATCAAGGTTCATTACAAATCAAGCATTATTTGCTATACAAAAAATGCCTTACGCCTAAGAAACACCGATGCACACCTACCAAACGATTAGTGGACAAGGCATTCTAAGTGGACAAATTGGGTAGAAACCATTTAGGTATTATGAGTGAAGATTTTGTCATAAAAAGCCGCACGGAGGATGAAATTGTCCCGCGACATAAAGAAACATTCAAGACGCTTAGGAAAAATCAACAAGAAGCTGAACCCAAAGAATGCACCTATGAAGATGAAGAAGGAATTTTCTTAGTGATACCAGGGTCAAATACTAAAGGCCATTAAGATATTCCAGAACAAGGTGGAACAGCCGTATTAAGGCCCTTCAATCACCAAAATAGCTTTGAAAGGAGGATTGTGTTGTGGAACCGAAGTAGAAATTAATTGGGAAGATTGTGCAAGAGCTTAAACGGGTTTTTAGCAAAATCAGCGGAGAAATCATTACCATTTTTCAAAACTTTGAAAAAATGCACAAAGAAGAGTGACTTTCTATGGACAGAGGAAGCGGAAGCTGCATTTAGACAGATGAAGGAGCACATAGCAAAGTTACCCATGCTTACCGCTCCGGAAGAACAAGAGGAACTCATCGTCTACCTGGCAGCATCCAAGGAAGCGGTCAGTGCTGTACTAATGACGGAAAGAGAAGCCAGGCAAATGCCAATCTACTTTGTCAGCCGGGCTCTAAGGGGCCCAGAAGTAAACTACACCCCCATGGAAAAAGTGGTGCTAGCATTAGTACATGCGAGCAAAAGGCTAAGAAGATACTTCCAAGCTCATCCAATCATAGTAATAACAGATCAACCCATCAAAAACATACTATCAAACCCAGAAGTCGCTGGTAGGATGCAAAAGTGGAGCATACAACTAGGGGAGTTTGGCATACATTATAGGCCAAGAGTATCCGTTAAAGGACAAGTGCTAGCCGATTTTATCGTAGAAAGACCAGAAGAAGAAGGTCAGGATGATTCCGCAAAGGAAGAAGAACCGCTCCCGGCACAGTGGACCTTGTTTACGGACGGGTCATCTTGCGTTGACGGGTGCGGAGCAGGAGTGATACTCACGGATCCGGAAGGGGTAGAGTTCACATACGCTTTAAGATTTTAGTTTGAAGCAACCAACAATGAAGCATAATATGAAGCCTTGATAGCAGGATTGCGGATAGCGGAAAAAATAGGCGTCTAAAGCCTCTAAGTAAATGTAGACTCAAAACCGGTAGCAAACCAAGTGAATGGGACTTACATAGCAAAAGAAACAAACATGATCAAATACTTAGAGAAGGTAAAATCACTGGCCAGTACCTTCCGGGTGTTTTCAATAAAGCAAGTTTCGAGAAGCAAGAACAAAAAAGGAGATGCACTAAGCAAAATAGCATCTACCAGCTTCGCACATCTAAGCAAAAAAGTGTTAGTAGAAGAATTGAAGGAAAAATCAGTGAACGAGAGTGAAGTGCTCGCCATGGTGGAAGAACAAAGGGAGTCCTGGATGACCCCGATTCATGAATATCTCACGGATGAAACTTTCCCAGCAGAAAGGAAAAAGGCAAGAGCAATAAAGCGTAAGTCATAGCATTTCACCATCATCAATGGAATACTGTACAAAAAATCCTTTCTAGGCTCATGACTCCGATGTGTGGGACCTTCACAAGCAAACTATGTCTTTCGAGAAATACATGAGGGCTCATGTAGTATGCATGCGGGCAAACGATTCGTCGTTGCCAAAGCCCTAAGGATTGGATATTACTGGCTGACAATGCATAAGGACGCAAGGGCACTTATAAAAGCATGCCAGGAATGCCAAGTGCACAAACCTATCCCAAGAAATCCGCAGGAAAATTTAAATCCGATCACATTTCCGTGGCCATTTTACAAATGGGGTATCGACATAGCCGGACCTTTCCCGGAAGGACCTGGAAAAGTCAAATTTCTAATAGTGGCCATGGATTACTTTACCAAATGGATAGAAGCAAAACTAGTAGCAACTATCACAGGAAACCAAGTAAAAAAGTTTGTATGGGAAAACATCGTGTGCAGGTTCGGTCTTCCGGGAGAAATCATATCAGACAATGGGAAGCAATTCCGAGACAACCCATTCAAAGACTGGTGTGAAAAATTATGCATTCAACAGCATTTTGCCTCCGTAAAGCACCCCCAGACAAATGGGCTGGTAGAAAGAGCAAATCAGGGTTTGGGGGAGGGAATAAAAGCAAGGCTGGGAAAAGACAACAAGAACTGGATAGAAGAAATCTCTCACGTCCTTTGGGCACACCGAACCACGGTCAAGTCCAGTAACGGAGACACTCCGTTCTCACTAACTTACGGAATAGAAGCTGTCATCCTGGCGAAGATCGAAATGCCCACATTCAGGACAGCAGAATTAGACATGACCAAAAATGATGAAGCATTGCAAATCAACTTAGAGCTACTAGAAGAAAGGCGAGAGCAAGCAGCCATAACAGAAGCAAAGAGCAAGAGACAAATGGAAAAATACTACAACGCCAAAGTTTGAAACACAAGCTTTAAGCCAGGAGACTTGGTATACCGTAACAACGAAGCAAGATGTGCAGAAGATACCAGAAAGCTAGGACCCAAGTGGGAGGGCCCATACGAAGTCACAGAAGCACTTGGGAAGGGATCATACAGGCTAAAAGACCGCAACGGAAAGGAGCTTCCGCGGACATGGAATGTTAGCAACTTAAAGAAGTGTTACGTATACAAAATGTAAGCAACCTACCCATGCGGACTTCGCAGTGGGGGTAGTGCATTCCAATCTATCTAAATTATGCATTGTAATATTGTTCATTTGAAACTTTAATATATAAAAAAATGGAGCCTAGCTACCTTCACAACTTTTATTTTAAAATTCCTGTTATTTACTACACGAAATTATTATGCTTGTGATTAAGAGGCGCACGCAATAGGGTACATCCTAATTTATGTTGTTCCGTATAACAAAAGGATGAGTAACTTGACAATTCATTCAAGTATGTAAGAGGCATTGGAAGCCCAATACTAAAAGTGTTCCATGAACGCTTCACTAAGTCTATCATCACAAAAGAAAAACAGTGACATCAAAAGATAGCAACAAAGGGAGAATAACCCACAAATATTCAAACTAAGATTACATGTAATTATCCGAAATTGTACAAGTACATTTTCACCGCACTCAAAAGGGTCACAGGCGACCACGGCATAGGGCGAATAAAAACAATTAGAAAAATCAATCGCTTAAGAAAGACCGCAACAAGAAGGGTCATAGAACAACAAAGGCAATATAAGCCGGCAAACTACTGAAGGTTCAGGTCCACATCATCAACACTTGCGAAGGGGTCAACATTATTACCCCCAATCTGGTCTTCCGTACCTTCGCCCTGTGGCCGTCTACTTGCACAACTTCATAATCATCTGTAGAAATGGGGCGAACAACGCTCGCAGAAGCAAAAGTGACCGATAACGTTGTGGTAGTTCCAGCAGGGGCAGCTACAACAGCTGAAGTACTCTCCGTACCAGTCAAATCCATAACAGATAAAGGCTCGGATAAAGGAATAAAAATGTTATGAAGTACCGATACACAGTTAGCAAGATTCTCCTTAATCTTCTGAACCCTAAAGTTAGAAACATCCAGCGATAATGACAAAGTAGAAGCCCCAATTACACGATGATCCGGAGAATGATGTATCGGAACCATCAATTGGTCAACACGAGGCTGGTGACGCCATCCATACCCAACTAATCAGCAAGATGATCCTCCAACCGAAGAAGATTCATGATAGTCTTTGTTCTGGCATCTTTGTTGGATTTAAGCTCTGCAAGTAAGGAAAAATTAACACTTTGAAGATGATACAAAGCGGCAAGATAATCAGCTTCCGCAGACGGATTATATGCGGTAACATCAGTCAAAGTCCTACCTTTAATACCGTGAGTAATACCCGCGGATAATCCTTCCTGCATGCCTTTTTCAATAGCCTTACCAATTGCCGCCCCAAGAGCAGAAAGATACTCCGTAGAATTCAAGCATTTGGCAATGACAAGCTCCATACCGTGAGTCAGAAGCCATCGACGACCGGCAATGGTATTCAACAGGTGCGGATAAAACTTCTCCTCCAGGTGAAGGACCATCGCAACAATATCAGCGTCTAGTTTCCTCAAGATTTATCATTTAACCTCTTTATTTATGTCATCTTGAACTTCTCAATTGATCACAAACATTCTCGTATCCGTGACCTTTTTTCCTGAAGTCGCAAGCAGAAGAAGCTTCCAGCGCATGTACCATGCAATTCATAAAACGAAAGATACGGAAAAACAATAATAAAATGATAAAAATTTGCGTATAGAGAATATACCTGATCAACAAGACTATCATTTTGCGACTTAACAGCTGTGACAAGAGCTTCCGAGTCAGCAGCCTCTTGCTCTCTGACCTTAATCGTAGCTGCAAGATCCGTTACCTTCACATTCAATATCCCCTTTTCCTCCTCAATGGGCACATTAGCGCCTCTCAAAAACTTCACCTCACATAGAGAGATTTCTCAACAACCCTCATCTAGAAGCTTTAGCACGAGATGGATGGCCTCCCGCGGCTTTCCGCTTCTTCAAAAGAATCCTGCACTCAGACTAACAATTTTCTTCACCTTTAGGAGGTCTTCAACAACATATCCTTCTCCTCGACAAAACAGCCTTTCAGACTTCTCTTCTCTTTAATGTTATACTCAGCACGCATTCTCACTTCCGCGCTCAGAGAAATTTGGCGAGTTGTACCAACATTGAATTCGGTAAAAAGCTGATCATGCTTCATACCACGGATTGATGCAAAAAAAATTTGGAGGGGAAAATTCATCTAACATTTCATGGCAGACGCGACCATCATCGAGATAAGAACCATTTGTAACACTCCATTGAGGAACATAAACCTTCTGAAGATCAAACCCAGGGTCAACGACGGTACGGATGCCACCAACAAGAAAATCACTACCATAAACATCCGAGAAGCCACCTGGGGTAGGATCAGTCCCGCCATCTGAAGACGAACCAGCGGCAAATAAAGAAGGTTTAGCAGGTGTTTCTCTAGCAGGTGCTTCTTTAGAAGTTGTAGCGACATCAGCAGTCGTAGTCACAACAGTCGCAATGATAGGAGCAGCGGACTTGGCAATAGAATCAACTTCAGCTTCTGCAATGTTAGCACTGGAATAATGGGAAAAATCTGAAGAGATAACAAACATTTGCAGAGCACAGATGGTCCGAAGTTTAAGGCAAGTTACGGAGTCAGCAAGATGTTCGTCTTCATGCTCCGGTGTAGCGGACACAGAGGATGTAACAAAAGGTAAGGTCGGAACGGGTCCACCCCTAACCTCAGCATCCAATACTGCCTCGGCAAGTAACCTTTAAACCGCTGACCTAGACTTACCGGCCACGGAAGGCCCACCAGGGGCTCCGTAATCATCTCTTAATTTCTTGGCAGGATGAGAAGGTTCGCCAGCATCAATGTTAGTTTTTCGTTTCTTTTGTCTTGGTCGCAACGGGATCACATCCTCCCCAACGACCTCCGCAGCCTCACTAACAATTAAAGTACCAGCACTTTGAACAACATCAGCAGAATCATGAGGCTCCTCCTCATTGTCGCTACCCTCTTCATCAAATAACTTATCAACACTGGCGTCAAGCTCACTCTGGGCACGGGCAGGAGCAACCGGGAGCAAGGGTACGGTACGACCAACAGTGGTATCTAGCAATTTGGGTTCATCTTCACCACGCTGTCTCTCACCAATCCTGACCTTTGTTGGATCGGCAGTACGTATGAATGCAAGCAAGTCCATTTCTACTAAGAAAAGAAAAAGGGGGCGTAAAAAGTCAGAAAACATAAAAAAAATGACAAATAAACACCCACCCTCATTGTTGTCACGCAGAAATTGAGGATAAGTATTTTCATCTAAAGTGTAATAGCGGCTGATTCCAACTAAACAAAGAAATTGTTCCGGATACTTATGAAAAGGGTTACTCTGACACCCCATAAAGGTACACATTTTGTCCTATCATTAACACACATATGCTCTGACATTCTCTGATTCTCTGACAAACATGTATACTTACTCTCACGCTGGAGCTTAATCGCGGGGTCCGCCCTGTGGTAAGGCTAACGGTTTACTCTCATTTGTGCAGATCACCTCTTCATTACTTGGATTAGTACAAGATCTACATCATAGCCCATTCGCTGGGCCCAACCCACCAAGTGATCTAGACTCGTATTCACCCCTATGCTCTTTTTGTACTAACATCTCCCTCCTCCTCTTTGGCTCTTTTTAATCTTAAGGATGCCAAAGAAGGAAAAAGAAGACTGCCTCTGAGATTTGTGTCCACTCATTCTGTTGTGTAGCACAAGTGAACGGTTGAGAGTCGTGTGGTTCGTAGTTATTTAGCTATTGCAAGTGAGTCTCTTGGTTTCTAGGAGTTAGGATTTCTACGGATTTTATAGAGGGATGCTTCCTTTGTTATGGAAGGAATGGAATAAAGGCAAACAAGAATCTTGATACACCATCTAGACCATAGAATCCGTTTTATGGTGCATTAGTGATTTGAAGTTTAATGTGACTATAAGTAGGTAACAACTTAGGCATAGAACATGTTATGTGTTGTTGACTGGTAGGATTGTTGTTCAATTGTTTTAAAGGTCATTGTATTTTCCCTTGATTTGTGTACTAATTAATACAACTCCTGTGAACTGGGTATTTAAGATAAAAAACTAAACACAATATTATTTCTTAATTCCAACTTCAAATTAATGTTCTTAACCTTTTAAGTAAAAGTTATTGCCAAGACCTAAGATTCTATAGTTGGATACAATTCTAGGGATTCTAGACTTCGAGTTTGTATCATGTACACACTTTTCTTGCTCTCAAATCAGCACTCACTTAGTATCGTAAGGAAAACTACAATATCTGTCGTCAGTAATACGTTATATTTATTGTTATGAATAGGTATAGTATCCTGACCTAGGAGTTTTAGCTATAGATAGAAGCTGCATGGCCAAGTAAGATTTTGATATGGTTCTTTGCTTTAAAGAGAAATTCAGAACATGAATTACCTCTGTTAATGTGCTTGTTGGTGACCAGCTTTCGCTAGGAATGAGCATTTACTCACATTAATCATCTGTTATATAGTGTTTCCATTTTCAAAAATCTTTAGTCATCAGAGTGATTTAAGCTATAAATTGTTCACTAATCATTATATTACAGTAGCTTATACTCAACGCTTTTTAGGACAAACCTTCCCTCTCATCATCAAAATAACAAGTTTTTTTTTTTGGTAAAGGGTTACCCCGGTAAATTAAAAATAACAAGTTTTCAATGATACTTTTTATGGTACTGATGAGGTGCCACATGATTATTACGCATCTGTATTTTGATTATCGTATAGAATCACGTTTATTGATTCACGGTGGTTATTAGCCTCTTTTGTCCGTTCCGCTGTAAAGAATATTACGTGCATATTAGTACTTTCCACTTACAGAAAAAAGCATACTTTTACTTGTTCAAGGAGTAAGAATAAAGTGAAGTTAAGGCTAATTGTAATGACTTAAAGTTTTCAGCTTGAATATAACAATGAACAGCCATTAAAAGAAGAAGAAAATTAATCATATAAAGTACTAGATGCTGCATAAAAAACAAAAAACAAAATATTAGTCTGAGAAGGGTCTATTGGGTCAAACCCAAAATACCGGTAATCCCAAACAAATGGGTCAAACGGGTCAAAATCCCAACCCAACTGTCTTTGACAGTTATAACCGCCAAAAGGCAGTTATCACCGAAAAGACACAACTTTTACTGAACCGACATAACATTTAGAAGTACCTTTTCATTTCCTATATATAGAAACAATTGTAAAGACGAAATTCATGTATGACAGATTTGATATTATAGAAAGATTCATTATTTGGTATATTTTGATTCGAGCACTTATTCTATTTCGATCCAAGAACAAGGATTAAATCCAACAATTGGCATCAGAGCAAGGTTTAGAATAAACCGATTCATCATATACCAAGTTCTTTTTGATTCTGCGTTTGTTTTTGAATCACCAGAAACCGCAAAATTTTTGGATCAACCAGGATTCAAAACCAACCCACAACGAATCATCTAACCGAAGTCATCATCGAAGGGGCAAATCAGAATCAATACGGAACAAACTAACCTGATTCTGATCAAGGATCACACGCGTAATCGATTCATATAATCGATTCGTTTTATAGCAAGAGAGCCCCAAATCCGCAAGATCCCTATCTAACGAGACCCTCGCAAGATAATTAAGGGAATCGAAGACAGATAGAAGCAAGCATCTCGCAAGAAGAAGGCTTGAACAAACCATCTATTTTGATCAGGGGATTAACCACCAAAGAGAGAAAGAGAGTTTTTATATCTCACAAAAAAGAGATAGATATCTCCAGGGAAAAAAAGAAAGGGAGGCTGATTGTAAAAGAAAAAGAGGCGTGGCAAGGAATATAGGGCACAACCGGGTTTTATTATTAACCCATCAGGTTTTAAAAAAACAAATCCTTCAACCTTTTATTTTTTATTTCTTTTAAACAAAAATACCCCCTTTAAATTGTTTAGAAAATTACTTTAAAACTATAAGTTATTACTCTTTTTTTCTAAACAATTCTTTATAAGCAAGACATAAAAAGTTTGTTTATATCAAAAAAAAAAATACTTTTACTTTTTTAATATCAACAAAAAATAACTCGAACCTTCGTGGTCATTATAAAGAATTTTTTGGGTATTAGCCCAAAAAATAAAATTAGGGTCAAGCCTAAACAGCAATTTTTTTGGGTAGTAGCCCAAATAAAACTAGGTCGTAGCCTAGACAGAAAGATTTTTTGGGTAGGAGCCCAAATAAAACTAGGTCGTAGCCTAGACTGCAAGATTACTACTTACTTATACTGGGTTTGTACCCAAAATAAAACTAGGTCTAGCCTAGACGGACATGAATTACTACTGGGTGTAGCCCAAACAAACAAACAATCAAAACTAGGTAGTAAAGGCCTAGCAAAAGATTATCGGGTAGTAGCCAAAACAACAAAAGCAGGAAAAATCAGAAACCATCTCAGTATCGTGATTATAAGAAAATAAGCAAGCATACGAAAGGATGACACAACTCGAACAAGCGCGACAGTTCGAGAACTAGAAATGTTTCCTCTCTACAAATGTCCAATAATTGACCGCAAACAAATACACAACAAGGGCATTAATGATGGAAACAATAATTAAGGCATATGGCATTTGGGGAAACGAAGGATGCAAAAGAAAGTAGTAACAACCGGGATGAGAAAAACAAAAACACAACTAAGGCAATAATTTTCCAACACTGCCACAAGATGTCTTTAATTCAAGTCGTCACAACTACTCAAGCCGCAAAGTGAAGAATGGGACTCGATCAAAGTCAAACACTTGGGAAGCCGGATCTCGTTCAAAAAGGCACGACTGCAAAACTTTTAAAGGAGTGAACTAGAGACGCTCAAGATAAAACCAACCAAGAAAGTAAGCGATTTTGGAGGAAAATTAAGTAGTATAAAGGCCAAATTTAGAGGACTTGGAGAGAATTTGGAGGACAAAATTCTAGTAAGGAAACTACTTAACTCTACTCTGGCCCCAAGAAATTCTTACCGAGTCAGGGCAACCATAGAACAATCATCAAAAAACCTAGAGAAATGTCATATGAAGAGATAGCCAATTGGAAGACAAACACTTATAAATAACGAATAAAGTAGTGGAAGACACTCTAGAGGCAAATGATCAAGACAAGCATCTCATGACTAAGCTCAAACAACAAGAACTATGAGAATAAAGGCGAAGTAGAAGGTCTTTCAACAAAGAAAGCAAGGAAAGCAATGAATGGCAAGATAAGCCAAATGAACGGAGAGCAAGTACGAGTCAAGGAACTCAAGATAAAAGCAAGATCAGGTGTTATGAATGTGGAGAGCATGGACACTTCGCGAAACAATGCACGAGGTGGAAAAACAACAAATACAAGCAAGAAGAAACTCATCTCACCTATGACACTGATACGGAACCTACACTGCTTTGAAGACAAGACGCATCGTTTGTGATTACGGGGGAGAATATTGGGTCAAACCCAAAATACCGGTAATCCCAAACAAATGGGTCAAACGGGTCAAAATCCCAACCCAACTGTCTTTGACAGTTATAACCGCCAAAAGGCAGTTATCACCGAAAAGACACAACTTTTACTGAACCGACATAACATTTAGAAGTACCTTTTCATTTCCTATATATAGAAACAATTGTAAAGACGAAATTCATGTATGACAGATTTGATATTATAGAAAGATTTATTATTTGGTATATTTTGATTCGAGCACTTATTCTATTTCGATCCAAGAACAAGGATTAAATCCAACAGGGTCGAATGAGAGGGCTAAAATCAAAGCAATGTTCAAAACAGCTCACATTTGAGAATATCTGAAAAAAGACTTCTAAAGTGATTTGATTTAAGGGTCTAAAGATGTTGAACCGATTATGTAGAAATCAAATTAGATGGTCACATTTTAAATCATCGACGCGAAAGACACGTACAAACAGTAGTAGTTCGTGCTGGACTTGCTTTGCGAATCCAACCTGTAGGATTTGACACCCTACAACCTAGTTACTAGTGATCTTAAAGACGAACACAACCCAACAGATTATTTATGACAGAAAAAAGAAAAGATGCATAAGAATATAATCCTCAATATTACATATGTTTATTGAGTAAAGAAAAGAATAAAGTACAAAACCCCTTCCCCCTCCCTCTTTACCTCTTTTTATAGAGATGAGGGGGTGGATGGGCTTGGGCCGTAAAGAAACCCAACAACCCTAATATGACTATAATTAGAGCTAACTTTACACTAAACCCCCTAACGTATTGACTAAAGTGAATACTATATCTAACAATTTTCACCTTAGTATCACTATTAGTCAATACTTATACGCAACAACCTCGACTTGTGCTGGAACCTCAGACCGCGGGAACCGCCTTTTACCAAAGCACCAGTAGCAATACCTGCTACTAACCTTAACTCACATCTTGACTGTGTCAAGAGTCCCTTCAGCCATATTTCCTTCTTCCAAGCCTCAGTAAGCGTCATATATCAAGCCTCAGTAAGCGTCATATATCCTGCTGGGTTGTGTTCGTCTTCAAGATCAGATTTATTCCGCACTAGTAACCAGGTTGTAGGGTGTCGAATCCTACTAGTGGTATCAAGAGCTTGGTTTGAGTTTTTTCTGGTAACTAGGTTCGAGTCATGAAGGTTCTTATCGATCGGGTTTTCTATCGATAAGGTCTTGGTGTTTAATTTTTTTGGACACCAAGGAGTAGCAGAAGGTCAACACTAAGGGTTCTTGGGTTTCTGGTTGTCAATGTTATCGACAAGGATTAAAGGAAGCTCAAGGTTTTTTTCAATCTTCACGATATTAACGATCGACAGAAGTTTTCTGGTGTTCTTTTTATTTGTTTGTCACGTTGTAGACAAAGGAGAAGACACCATGTAGTTGGTTTTCAAGTTTGAAAGTCAACATCAAAGGCTTCATAAAGGCTAGGTTCGATTGGTGAACGTTTTCTAATAGGAGCAGAACGTAGGTTTTCTGTTTGGGCTACCAGAATCAACGACAACAGCAGGTTAGTTTTGGAGGGTTCTTCAAAACGGCAGTCGGCGCAAGGGTCTTTATGGTTTCGGGTTATCGAGCTTCAAAAGGTGTCGAAGAGGCTGTTGGCTACTCGCACCACAACGGTGTCATGACAAGAAGGTTTTATTGGTGGGTTTCGTTTGTCGAGGCTTTGCGACAAGGTGTAGAAACACCCAATCTTGAGGTTTTGGGTTTTCGAAGCTTCAAGGTTGTTGATTCTTTGCAAGATTCTTGGGTTTAAAAGAATCGGTGCGCAAGGGTTATATATCGACAAGGTTAGTACTTCAAAGAAAGGTTTTCATTTTTCGATTGTTTTTAATCTCCAAGGTTACTCGATTATGCGACGGTTTTGTTTGTGGTGAAGTCATTTTATTGGAAGGTGATCGAAAATCAATTTTGAAGGGTTCTTGTCGATCGGGTTTGTGGTCGACAATGTATTGGCGTTCGGTGAACGTCAAGGAGTTGCACAAGGTCGTTTTTGGGTTACTTGATTATGTTATTGAAGGTCGAGGAAGTTCCGTCGTGTTTCCGGGTTTCTTGTAGAAGTCGAAGCAACAAGAAGACTTTCAAATCTTGGCGGGTTGTCTTTCAAAATACCACATAGAAAAAGAGGTGGTAACTAGTTACATGCAAGTGTATGTTAAAGAATAAATTGCATGCATGTGTTTTATTCTAGTTACATACACGTGAAATGTAGAGTAAAAGAAATTTTTTTCTTCTAAAACTTTCATAGTTTTAAGAAGTTAATTTCTTAGGCTTATGTTGATTTAAAGCAAGGTTTTTAGCACACAGGATACTTTGTTTAATTCGGTGTTATCAGGTTTACATCACAAGGTTATCAGAAAAAACAAAAGGGATAAAAAAGATGATGACGGGGACAAAGTTTGACACCAAAAAATTTGATGGGAAAAATGACTTTGGGTTATGGCACGTAAGGATGAAGGCTTTGCTGGAACAACATGGATAAGCTGCAGCAGTGGAGGATTTACCTGCAACCACGATTGTGGCATACGATAACGCCATTTAAAAAAAAGGCTTACAACACATTGACCTTGTGTTTGGGTGATCGGGTTCTAAGGGAGATCACCAAGGAGAACGACTACATCGGGGATTTGGAAAACGTTAGAGACTTTATACATGACAAAATTTTTAGCTAATCGTTTGTATCTGAAGAAGTTATATACTTTTCACATGTATTCGGATAAGAGTCAGTCTAAACATATTGATGAGTTTCACAAGCTGGTAGGTGACTTAGCGGCTATAAATATTGTTACATCGGATGAGGATCAGGCATTATTATTACTCACATCTTTACCATTGTCTTACGACAATTTCGTGGAGACTTTGCTATATGGTCGGGATACTTTAAAGTTAGAAGACGTGCTCGCGACACTTAATTCTAAGGAACTTCAGAAGATGACGAAAGCAAAAGGTAATGGTGGTGAAGGGTTGCATATGAGGGGGAGATCAGGTCAAATAGATATAGTGCAAGTACATATAGTACGTGGTCAAAGTCATAGGGAAGAAGCAGCAAACGCAGGTGTTATATATGTCAGTATGCATTTGAAAAGGGATTGTCCCAGGTATAATCACAATAAATCTTAAGGTTTTATCAAGAATGAAGATCAGGTATCCGGTTATGGAGCTGATAGGTATGACAGTGCTGATGTTATGATGGCTATGAGTGATGAAGAAGTGTTGGACTGGATCATGGATTTAGGGGGCTCATACCATATAACATACAAGAGAGATTACTTGGTTGATTTTAAAGAGTATGACGGTGATAATATACTGCTTGATGATGGCAGGGAATGCCGTGTATGGGGGACGGGTAAGGTTCAAGTACAGATGAGGGAAGGGTCAAGTTTTGTGTTGAACAACATCAGGTATGTTCCAAAATTAAGGCGAAACTTGATATCACTAGACACTTTTGAAAAATAGGGTTTTATCGTGAAGATGCAGTCGGGCAAAATCAAGGTTATAAAAGGATTACTGGTGGTATTATCAGGAACAAGAAAGGCTAATTGCTTATATACCCTAGACGGTCAGGCAGTGACAAGGAAGACATTGCAAGGTAGGAAGCAGTTAGGAGAAGATCAGTCTGAATGGAAAATCAAGACGGATAATGTTTTTGATTTTTGTAATCAGAGGTCTACATAACAATGTACGAAGAGTGGGGTCACCAAACATTTGGGAGTTGCAGTAATACAACAGCAGAATGGGTTGGTTAAGGAGATGAACGTGACACTCTTGGCTAAGGTACGTTGTTTTTTGATTCAGTTTGGTCTGTCCAAGGATCTTTAGGCAGAGGATACAACCATGTCTACATATTTAGTGAACAAGGTCATTATCATCATTGATTAGATTTAAGACACATGTGGATATATTAGGGTTTTTTGGTTGGCTTGCTAGTATTAAGCAAGGGATGCTTGAACCGGTTAAGGTCAAGTGCATATTCCTGGGATACCATGAAAGGTATAGTGGGTAATAAGCTTTAGAGGTTAGATGACGTTACTTCAAAGGTAGTGCTTTACAGTAATACGAGTTTCAATGAGAGTGGGGAATACAAAAAAACTTTAATTGGTTCTGGTGTAGGTACGGGTTTAGTGCACGTGTTGCAGGGAGTTGAGTTTGAGGTGGAACCGCAGGAGGATCATGCATTTGAGGTGGAACCTCAGGGGAATGTCAATCATGTAGCTGGTTCATAGAAATTACAAACTCAAGATTTGATATACTATAATTCAGCACGTGATAGGGAGCAACACTCATCATGGGAACTATTTAGTTATAGAGAAGACAGTAATGTGGCTGCTTTTGCAGTTGCTGTAGTGGAGAAGATATATGCACATGAGTCATTGACTCTCAATGATACAGTAGCTTGTGAGGTGATTTCCAAGTGGAAGACTGGATTGAAAAAAGATATGGATGCTCGGTCAAATTTGTATGTGCTCAGCAACAGTTGTAGGAAAAGCAATGACGACAGTGATGGCTATTACTGGGAGTATACACCAGGTATGTTCATACATCTATTTCTCTATATAGATGGTATGGTTTTTTCTTGCGGATGCAAGGCTGAGATCTTGGTTACCAAAGGTTTGTTGGATAAAGCAAAGGGAAATGTACTTGGTATGAAGATCATCAGGGATCAGAGTGATAATACTCTGAGGGTGTCACAGTCCTGGTTTTACAACAAGAAGTTGGTACAAACTTTGTTGGAGGGACACTCCATACTGTCGTTGGAGGGTAGTCTATTAAGGACTATGATGTGGAAATAAATGGTAAGTGGCCATATACATATGCGGTTGGAAGCCATGTGTATCATGGCCATAAAAAATGGATGGGTTTGATCGTGGATTATAGACTGGCGTATTTTGTGGATTTTGACTACGTCATGGAAAGATCGATCAATGTCATGGGTAGATCAGTCACAAGGTACGGGTTTATGATACAAGGATGTGCAAGAAGCTAGAAAGCTTATGTACAACACATGATGGCTTTGTCGACAACTGAAACGGAGTACATGACACTTACGGAGGCTGTAAAGGAGACTATTTGACTAAATGGACTCTTGATGGAGTGAGATGCTAAACTATGGTTACTAGCGGTTTTGCTACATGTGCCTTGACGAAGGTGGTCTCTGGTCTGAGGTTCCAACACTCATTGAAGTTGTTGCGTATCGGAGAAGGCTAATATGATACTAAGGTGGAAATTGTTATATATTATTATGCATATTAGACTTAGTGTAGAGGTTAAACTGAAAGTTAAGCACTTGTTTTAGTCAAATTAGGAGATGTTAGGTCGGTTCCCATGCTATATATATTGCAACATACAGCTTGCTTTGGCTGTGCATTCGTGGGGTTTTTCTTCTCCTTTGTAGCAGCCAAAAACTCCTTTAAAGTTGGTTTTCTTCCCCCCTTATCTCTACAATAAATAGGTGAGGGGGAGGGGTCTTTTTATACATCGTTCTTTTCTTTACAAACGTTAATAAAGATCAAGTGTTTGGGTATTTATCTTGTGAAAGTTTCTTATTGTCCATCATACTTTTGTTGTTGTGTGTATCATCTTCAAGATCAAGTTATCCGTTCTAGTTCCAAGTTGTTGGTTGGTTGAATATCAACACAACCTTATTAATTACCCAATGATTGATGAAGAATGCATCAATGTATATAGGTCACTCCAATTTTGGCCACTATTGTAAGATCCGATTATTTTGTTCTTTACATTCAACTTGTGCCAAAAGATCATCTAAACTCTATTAATCAAAGCATAATTATTAACCACTTCACAACTTCCATTTCAACAGTAAAAATCTAGATCTTGTTCTTTTTCATCTTGTCTTGTTCTTTTTTGTTACTAATCAGTCATTGTGGTTTATATTTAGCTTTCAAAGATGCCAACATTAGTGGACATGACAAATAAATTATAACAACTAGGGAATCTTCCCTTTCTAGCCAACATAATTTTGGTAGTACAAAGTTAGTCTACGGAGAGTAGAGATTGAAAAAGGGACATAATGTTCGTTTAAATAGAACATAAAGGAAAAGTGTGTTTTGTGTAACAAAAGTAATGGGCATTGCACAAGCTCTTTCTTGAATGCCACCATCTTGCCATATGAATATGATTAAACTATTTCCAGTTGTAAATTCGACCAGTCTGGCATGGTGCATGAACAATCTTATAAATAACTAGGAAACCGTATTCGAGTTTTAAAACCATTGGCATCAATATATAATCATTTTTGTAATTCAATGGGCGACAAACGAGTAAATACCATGAGTAAGTTTAACATTCCCAACTTAGTGTCGGAAAAAATATATTTATGTGAAATAAGTCACAACCAAATAAGTTTAGAAACAAAAAAATAAGCCTAAATAAACACCCCCTTAAACCAACTGGGCTAGCTCATGGCCACCAAGATTCCTTAGGGGCTTGGGGAGGGGATGTTTGGCTAGGGGAGGTCTCAAGTTCGAGTCCCACCCGGGACTTTTATCCCTTCGGGCGGAATAGGAGGAAGTACAGGCGGGTTCAGGATACAGCATACTGCCCAATTGGATGTCACTGCTGGACCTGAACCACTAACAACTAACAAGCCGTTCTAAAAAAAATAAACACCCCCTTAAGTGCAGATTGTTTAACTTAACAACTAGTAACATGTCATCAAAATGGGCATTTTTTTTCTCTCCCTAATTTGGCACCTGGAAAGAGATATAGATTGATCAATAAC
>BQNB010100402.1:0-24708 GCA_026074375.1 Tanacetum coccineum
CTTGTTGGGTTTGTTCTAGTGTTAGCTCCATCTCAGTCGGTATTATTCTCGATTCTTACTTTTTCTCCTTTTGTATCATACCTAAGGACTTCTATACTATCTAGTGGATATCCCTGGGTAGATCCCTCATGTTCTGGCTGGATCATGGGATTTGAATTCCTATACCTAACCACCTTATAACTCCATAAATTTAAGTACATGGTCGGTCTTTTGGGTATTCCATCACAATCAAGGCCAAAATCATTGAAAAGTTCAATCAAAGTGTTTGATATAAATATCAAAAGATTTACACTTTGAGAGTTTTTCATCATCACTAAAAGCTCCCCCTTAACATGTACATCATAATCGTAGTACATGCTAAGTGTGGAGTGTATTGAGTCCATTTTATATGATCACATTTCAGTACAAATTAGCTTCAGTTTAATCACATTTTCTCCCATTATCCAAAATGTTAATCCGTTGATATTTTGGATATCAATTGATTAAACGTTCGGGGACAAAATGTTACATAATCACTATTAGGAACATTTTAATGCTCCTCCTCAATTTGTGAGGGTATATAAGATAGTGCTGAGTACAATAATTTGAAAAAAAATATTTGAATTTACTAAGAAAATCTTGAAAATTTTGTACTCGAGCACACCTTAATATCACCATAATGTCTACACTACATATGTACAAATTTCACAAGTTTTAATTATTCACAAGGATTGACATGTTAAGATGAGGACATCATATGATAAATCATATGGTCCTCGGTAGCATCCGAAAGTCACCCTCGTACGGTCTCCCACCAACAAATTTCTCCAAGCTCCGCATAATCCTTTTGGTCTTGAGCTGTTTATCAATTTCCTAGATCATAGATTCTGCTTTATCTCTGTCACTTTATCTCCAGATAGTCTGTGGCAGATACTTCATCCGGATTCCCTTTAGACGGTCATTAAGAGCAGTCCGAACATCATTAAGTGTACCGTCACTAAACTTGTGATGTTCATCAATACACATCAATTTGTTCTTCTTGTCTTTATTCTGGTAAATGAAACCTCTGGGATTGGAGTATGCTGTATAAGCTTCCCTTCTTTTAAGATCTGATTTGTACGTATCCGGCTTTGTGAGGTTGAGCTTCTTTTGGTAATTTTCGACACTTAATTGAAGATCTTCCACAAGCCTTTGGATTATAATTCTTCTTGTAAACATTCACAAGGAGACAATAAAAGCTAGGTGTTCTTTAATAGTGAGATTGTCAACTTGCCTTGAACAAGAAGAAGCAGCATGTCTTTGATGTCTTGGATGCGAAGCCTGTTGAAATCTCCTTCTTTGAATTTATACAGCTTGTCATCAACTCTACGAATAGTGATCCAATCCAGATGCTTATAATTATGCCATTCGACAATTTAAAGCTTTGTGATAGCAATGATTCTGTATTTGGAGTAGACATCACGAGCAGATTCCCTGTTAGCAGCAAATCCATATAATTGTTGTCATTTTTGGCCCCAATGTGAGATTCCCCAAAGTGCATGTTTGTCGTAGCTAACCGGCACTTGACTCCACATTCTATTATGGACTAAATCTTTAATCCATTTGATGTGCCCGTAATCTACAGCCTTGGTCTTCGTCACTGAAGATGTATATGTTTGGCCTGAGACACCACCACTTAGATACGCAAGGTCGTTGTTGATGAAGTGATCAAAAGGAATGACTTGACGACCTCGAGAATTAGGGCTTAAATCTATTCCGTGAGAGTCAACTTCAAGGCATTTAAAACTATGAAAGTATTTCTAAGCATTCCTAAGTCTTTTACAAACTATGAGGTGTTGGCAATATTGATCGTCTGTAGTTTAAAGCCTGAATTCACTAAGTCTTAAATTGAAAATAAGTCCATAAAGTTTTAAACACATGACATCTAAAGTTTGTGTAGTTAAAATCCATTAACTCCCCTTAAATTATGATCCGTCATTATTAAAAACTTTATCCGTTAATTCTGTGACTTATTTTGAAAGACCGTTTTAAAAGATTATTTGATGACGATTTCTCCCCCTCAAATAATGACCCGTTTTCTATTTAAAGAGCTGTTGTCATTGTTTGAGTGGTCGAATTGTCTTTGAAAAATCTTTTTGTGATTACTGAAAACACTGATTCATTTTGAAGACAACTTTTTACCAATAAAAATAAGATTTCTCTTATTTTAACACATAAGCGCACTAACACGTACACTTATGGAATATAGGAAGCACGGGTTGTGTTGCAAAGTAAACACAAGCCTTTGCATGGTCATAAAGTAGACCATGCCCGAGAATAAATTCCCGTTGAGAGGTCAAGTTTTCTTTTTGAAATACTTGCCTTTAAGATGATGACCGGGTTGCTATCTGAAATAATAGCAAGCCATTTGGCATGTTTTGAAAACATTTGGAACTTCTGCATCGAAAACTTCATTTTACAGTTGTTTATCATTATTGAATGACATTTCTAAGACCGTAAATGTTATCAATTTTCAGAAGACATGCCATTATTACCTCTTTTTATATTTTTCTCATTTTTTATTTTTTTCTTTGGTTTTTAAAATTTTATATTTTTGTATTTTGTTTTTATAAAAATTTTGAAAAATGAAAAATCTTTTTGGTTTTTATGGTTTTAAAATATATACATATTATACAGGATATTTGAACAGGTACCACTACTATTCATCAACTTCATCTGCCAATTGTTTCAGAGTCTCCGGCGTAAAACTTCGCATTCCCAGCTTGTTCTATTAGAAATTCAATTCTATTTCGGCCCAAAGGCGTTTAGTGAGAGATGTCTGCAGTTGATACTCCGTTTGGACAAAGTAAAGTTCAATCACTCCATTCTAACATGCTCCTTGATTAAAGTGAAATCTGACTGTCTATTATGCTTGGAGATCTGGAATGTTAACGTTGTGTTGCAGATAAAGGCAATAGCGCTTTTGTTATCACTGTACTTTGGAATTTTATTGAATCAAAGCCATAGTCGGTAAGCTGTGATTCTCATCCAAAGAATTGGAGCACAGCAGCCGGTCTAAAGCAATATAGTTCGCTTCCATACTGGATATGCCAACGCTTTTCTGCCTTTTTAGACGACCATCATAAACAAGTCTATCACCCCAAAAGTTGCATACTTAGACCATGCTATGGCGTGTTTATTGACAACCAGCATGACCCGCATCTGCAAATGCTGTTAGAACAATCGAAGAATCCTTCGAATACCATAGTCCCCGATGTACTGTTCCTTTTAGGTACCGAAAGATCCTTTTTACCACATTTAAGTGCTTTTCGATAGGCCGAGCCTGATACCGGGCACACATGCATATAGCAAATTGTAGGTCAGGTCTACTAGCTGTAAGATAAAGGAGGGTGCCAATCATACCACGATAGTGTGATGGATCAACAGCTTTCCCTTCTTTATCCTCATCCAGTTTGGATTTCTCCACCATGGGAGTATCCACTGGGTCACAAGAATCAAAGCCGTATTTCTTTAATGATTCAAGGGCATATTTTGACTGGTTAATGAAGATGCCTCTGGGATTTTGAGAAATCTGTAATCCTAAGAAAAATGAGATTTTGCCCATCATTGACATCTTAAATTTTGAGCACATGATTTTAGAAAATAGATCACAAAGTTCAGGTGTAGATGCAGCAAATATAATATCATCGACATAAATTTATACTAGAAGTAATTCCTTGCTGTCTCTGCGGATGAACAATGTAGGATCCACTGAGCCTTTGGAGAAGTCTTGGGATATCAAGAATGAAGACAACATATCATACCACGCACTGTTGGAGTCTCTTGTTTTCAACCCATAAAGAGCTTTCTTTAGCTTATACACGTGATTGGGGTTATCTTTATCCACGAACCCATCCGGCTGGCTAACATAAACTTCTTCCCGTAGATTACCATTTAGAAACGCAGTTTTCATATCCATTTGGTATACGACCATGTTCATATAAGCAGCAAATGCGAGAAAAATCCTTATAGCCTCTAATCTTGCAACCAGAGCAAAAGACTCTTCAAAATCGATTCCCTCCTCTTGACGGTAACAGGGCATTACTAACGAGCTGTTCTACATAATTCTCCCCAAGTTCGTCTAGTTTCACTTTGTAGATTCCACTTAAAGTAATCACATAACTTTGTCTTGGTCGGGTACGAGCTCCCATACTTCAGAGGTGTTCAAACTCATTAAGTTCTTCTTGCATTGCTTCAATCCAAACAGGCTTAGTTAAAGCATCTTTATACGTCTTGGGTTAACAGCAGTGAGGGAAACGCATGTTAGTAACAGAAAGAGCTTGTCATGTAATTACAGCCGAGTGGGAAACTGTGTCTTTTCGTTCAATGATTTATGGTTTCATGTGGTGATCCTTAGTCCATTTGCTACTATGTTCAGAAATTTGGTGATCAGGGTGCAGAATTGTATGAATAGTGTCCAATGATGAATGTAACACCCCCAAAAACGGGTCGCAGCGGAAATGTGTCCGGGGGCGTGTGGGCGTTACTTTCTTTAATACACACACAAGGATACATGAGAACGACCTTCCTAATTGTGTCGTTTGAAAAGTTATCTCGTTGATTTTTCTTGTAATTGGATATAACATATGTCCCATAATTGCTATCACAATGAAAAGCTTGTGAAAGCAACACAATCGGGTTGATCTTTGTAGAAATCCATGAAGAAATCTTGTCAATTTAGACTCTAATGCACATCAAGTAGACCAAGCATCTAATTCACTTGAGAAAAACATGCTTAAAAAGTGTCAACATAAAGTTGGTGAGTTCATAGGTTTTTGTAAATACAATTGTTGAACCAAAGTTCTGTAAAGTGTGTATGACCATTTAAATCCTTAAATATCCTTCCAAAATGTATGTAGTAGAAATCAAATAGTTGTATAGTATGCATGACCATTTCAAACCTTGTATGTTTCCCAAATAGTCACAAAAATGTACGTATGAACGTTGAACCGCAATTGTTCAAAGCATGTAAGATATTTATATATATATATATATATATCAGGAAAATGTTTCAAGTATGTATTGCCACTTTATCAAGGCACAGTAAATATTCATGTGTGTATAAAACAATGATTACGAGTTCTCTAAGTTCATAAAACCAATGCACTAATATAACAGTTTAAAAATTCATGTGTATTTGTGGGGGCTGTAGTCCCAACATTGTTAATTCGGAGTGTTTAACGTTCGTTTTTACCTAGTGATAGCTAATCACCCGAACGGGGATTGTCAATCCCGAATAGATCTATTTTATAACATGCGCGTAGACAACATGCTATAACGTTCGTTTGCCAAGTGATAGCTAATCACCCGAACGGGGATTATCAATCCCAAATAGATCTATTTTATAACATTCACGTCTCACACCCTTAAAGTGATTTACAGTTCATGAAGCTGGAGGATGTGCCGTAGATTATATATACCCATCACTGGTGTCCCCGCCAAGAACACCCGTTTACCGGTTGGAAGCTCGATTTAAGGTATGTATTATACTACCGTTATCGGTATCCCCTCCAAGAACACCCTGGGCAGTAAGTAAAAATATGTACTCCCGTGACCGGTGTCCCCCCCAAGAACACGGGCAATAACATTTGTTGTCATCAGTTCAATCCGCTTTAAGCTAATCCGTATCCTTTTTTAAAAGTAAAATATGATTCTTGTGATCCAAAAAAGAAGTCAAGTAATGTTTCCCTATAGGCGAGTATTGTAAATGAGTATGTAAACCAATTTGTAATCAACCATGTAAATGCATTTGTAAACAAGCATGTTCTCACCCCAAAAATATATGTAAAACCAGTAAAACATGGGGCTATAAACTCACAATATCCTTTAAAAACAATCACGTTGTTAGATGCAAAGATAACCCGAGTAAGTATAAGAGTTTGTGACAAGAATGTATCCCCCCTTCGCCGGGTTTATAAACATTCAAAGATTGAAAAAAGCCTGAGGTTATGAAAAAACTCCACTTTGATTTTGTAGAACGATTGGCAGAACTGCACATATTAAGCACAACACGAAACGGAAAAACCAGAACGGCTTCGATCAGGATAGTGCAGCTTAACTTAACTGCTAAGTCCCACTAGCCTAGGATAATGAATTAGGGTTTACGATGATAGTTTCGGTCAAGCAACACGTTGTTAATAATTTAGATTTCAGTTGTAGTTGTTGGTGGTTGGTTAAATAAATAAATCGAAAGTAACGCAAAGTATGTAATATATCCCGTATTATTTTCATATAAAAAATTGAAGGATAGGTCATAATTCGTATTGTAATTTTAAATAATAAAGCAATCAATCCTAAAGATTTTAATATGAAATGTATAATACTTTGCAAGTATTATATAAGAAGTGTGAGTAAATAATTAACCAATTAGTTTGACCCGTTTTCTGAAATCACCACTTAATTAAATAAAAAAGTTCCTGGCCATAAAACGTAATCGTTACGTTTTAAGGTTACAAAATAGTTAACGAGGTTTTTAAGCTTTTACAACACTATTATGTGTATCTTTTAGCTGACAAATTATAAATTATAAAATAATATTTTATAATTTATATTTCGTTTTCTCGACGGGTCGTGTCTAAAATATTTGTCTCATTGTAAAAGTATAGTTTTCGTTCGTTGGTCAGGTTATTGTATAATACAAATTAATATATCTTTAAAATATAACTTAGTTCCTGTTATCGGTTTCTAAAATAATAGAAGCTTTAGTGTTCTTTATTAAATATAGATACTTTATATAAATTTCCGCCCTGACTTTTCTGTTTATTAAACCGTCCCAAGTCGAGAGACTTTGTTGCAATCACCTTTCCAAATCAATTTAATAGAAAATATCCAAGTAAATTTCAAGTGTATTTATTTGTTATTGTCATTGTTTCCATTTTATAAGGTACGTCGGGTCTTATATAATATATCGAAATAATAATTATTCACTTTATTTAACTATTTGATCCACCATTATATCCAGTTTTGATTTTATTAATATCTCTTTATGTTATTTTTTTAGGTGGTCGTTTGTATAATCAATACACTCCCTAAAAGTTGTTTCAGCTCACCCAAACGCGCCCCGTTTGGAGAAATGCTAACCCATACGCCCCTATACGGTTTTCCTGCTGACCCAAACACCTCCTATACGATTTTTCTGCTAACCCAATCAAATCCTTGCGTGACTTATTTCAAACACAATCGCATCCCTAGTTCGGTCAAACTGTCAAACCAAACACACTCCTTGTGTGTTTCTGTTATCCCAAATGCACCCTATACGTTTTCTATATCAACCACACGCACCCTAATTTATATTTCAGCCAACTAAACGCTACCCTAATCTGTTATAGACCAAACCAAACGCCCCTTTTCTGTTTATCATAAACCAAACGCACCCTAACGGCTGTTACAACAGCGAAACGCACCCTAATGTATTTCTATATCAACCCAAACATACCCTTATGTTGTTTCGGTTAAGCCAAACGCACCCTAAGTTGTGAACCTGCTAAACCACGCACCCCATGGTGGCGGTTGCCGCCCCTTTCGGCTGACAACATCAAACGCACCCTATTCGGTGCTTAAAACCAAACGCACTCGCTGCTGAACCACAAACCCAAACGCACCCTGCTGCGTCTTTTACAACCAAACGCACCCATGGTGCCTGCGATAATAACCAAAACGCACCCGTGGTGCGGTGAGCAGTAAACCGACGCACCCTTGGTGGTGGTCGGTTAAACCACCGAAACAAACACGCCCTTCGTGGCTGTTTTACACCCGAAACAAACGCACCTGCTGGAGCGCAACAAACACCCTTGTGGTGTGGTGGCTGTCCAACTAAACAAACACCCTTGGTGGGGCTCAATGGTGATGGCAGCGAGGTGGTTGCCGCGAAGAAGGTGATGACGACAGCGGGAGTGGCGTGGTGATGATGGTGTTGGCTGCGGTGGGACAGCAGCCGGAGAGGAGGGGGAGGGAAAAACGCGAGTGAGGGCGAGTGAGTATGATGAACGGGTAGATCGGGCGAAGAGAAGCACTTTTGGTTTCGGCCGGAACGCTCGCCGAAAAACTTTTCCGGCGGCGGCGACATGGTGGCCGGCGGCGGCTGGCCGGAAGGGAGGGGCGGCCGGAATTTGGAGAGGGAGAGAGCATGTGATGTATGTGTGTGTGTTAATTTAAATAAAAATGAAATGAAAAGTACAAAAATTTTTATTTATATTAACACTTTATAATGAATGTGGCGGGATAAAATAGATGAGGGGCCATTGTGAAAATATCAATTGTAATTTTTGTTAATTATCGTTTCGGGACTCGTTTGAATGGCTTAACGGATGATTCAAATCTCGAAACTTGCGCCATTGTTTTCCAAATCATTTTTCTGATAAAAATGAGTATTTATTTGATAATATTTCATAAATATTTTTATAACATTTATAAAAATATTTGTTACTTATTTTGTGACTCGGTTAAAATAAAAATGAGTTTTAACTCGGATATTCGCGTCATCAACAACGCTTAAATAATTAAAATATTAAATGATTTTATTTAATATTTTTATTAAATAAATAGTGATAATTAAAAATAAATTTAATTATTTTTGTGTGTCGGTACCCGTTGTGTGCAGTTTTCAAAACTTTGCGAGGCTGTTTTAGCCCTCTTCTGCTTGTTTTCAAGTCTCGGGTAAAACTAAAAAGTTGTCTGAAATATCGTTTTACATCAAATTGCTTTAGGGTCCGAATCGTGAAAACGTGATTTAGTGGTTCGTTTTTGATAAATCAACTATGAATTAATATATATCCTTTTTCGTTTTCGAATCAAATAAGTTAAAAATAACTTGCACATGAGAGATGTAATCATAAATATGATTTATTATTTAAAATATGTTCCGAAAATTTTACCGGTTACACGGTAATCGCTTTTATGTGACAATAAAAGACCAAAGGTCAAAAAGTCAAGTCAGACTCGAAAAGTCCAAGGTTAAAATAGTCCTTTAAAATTTTAAAAATTACCGGATGTTACATATATATATATATATATATATATATATATAAGACATTGAATTACAATTATAACTTGGATATTACTGAAGTTGTTGTATAGTTATTTATATGTTATTTTTATTTTTTTAAATTATTAGATCATTTTTGGATTTTAACTAGTTGAATTGACAAAAGAATTCGTTCCGGAAAACCGATGATAAGAAAGGAAAGAATGATCGGAAATGTTTTAGATGCGGACACCCGAATCATCTCATTGGTGATTGTTCGAAGTCTCTGTGAAGCAAGGACCAAAAGGCGTTTGTCAAAGGTTTTTAGAGTGATACCGAAGAAGAGGACAATGAGAAGACTAACGAGGAAACGTGAATTGTGGCTCAATCATCTAAAAAGGTAATTTCTGACTCTTTTTATTTTAGTGATAATGCTTCTTCTATAGATGATGATACTATGCTTTCATGGATGATGATACTATGCAAATTGAATATAACAAATTATTTGAACTTAGCTTAAAAATCATTAACAAAAACAATTTTTTGAAAACTAGCAAAAGTCTTTTAGAAAATGAAAATTTTGAATTAAAAGAAAAGGTTAAAATACTTGAGAAAAACAAAGTCATTGACATTGGATGTGAATCATGTCAAGAATTTCGTTTGGAAATGATAAGCGTAAAGAAACGCAATCTAAACTTGTTAAAAACGCGTCTAAGTTTATTAAATTTGAACAAAGTACTCATTTGTTAAATGAAATGCTAAACACACAAAAGTCATCAAATGATAGATTAGGACTTTGGTTTAATATAACCAAAGCATCATCTAGCGAAGTTAAACAAGTAAAATTTGTCAAGTCCACTGAAGTTTTGGTAGGGAACAAGTCTTTCATTAAAGAAGACGGATCCTTAAGTTAAGGATCCGTGGATCTGTCAATGTGTTAAAACGGGACAGAACTTGTATTTAAGCCGACCACTTCATCTCGATCGGATTTTGTTATTGTTAGGAAGATAGCAATACAAAATGCTAATGAGAACACCATCAAGCAACCTCTTAAGTCATCCGTAAAAATGATTTAGAATTTGTTAAAACCGAGTCTAGGTAAAAAAAACACCTCCACCTAGAAGAATCACTTCTTCTCAACCAAGGTTAAAAATACCTCAACCTATAAAAAACATTTATTCTCAACCCATGTGTTAGAAATATAAAAAGTGTCGGTCATTCCGTGCCTAGAGGGTCGTAATCCTTGTGTAACAATTGCATTATCGTTTGTAATAGTTTAGTAAGGGTCCGACCTATGGTAAGCCCATGGTCGGCCCATGTATTGATATAAGAGTATAAATACCTTCCTACACTAGGTAGGAGGGTGTGGTTCAATGTGCTATCTTCGTATTATGCTCTTAAGGAATATCATATGACTTCCTTTCACTAGAACTCACCACCTCTTTCTCTCTCTAAAACCTAAATCTATCTTGTATGATTTGATATCAAAAGTGTGATTCCTACAATTGATATCAGAGCCTCAAGATGATCTAGGAGTCTTTTTTTGTGTGTCAAAAATGTGAATTTAAAGTTTCAAATTTGGTGAGATGGAGCGATTTAAGTAGTTAAGTTTTCTTTTAAATAATAGTCATTTGAGTGCTTAAAAAATCTTAAAGTTTGTGTTTTATCAAAGTATAAGTATAATAGAAGATAGATTTGTAAAAGAAACGGATTAAAAACAGCAAAAATTGTGTTTTTAAGTGTTTTTCAAGTGTTTTAGAAGTGTTAAGTGAGTTTCGAAAAATGACGAGATAAACTAAGGACTAACTTTACAATTGTAACACGCGCTCCGTCGCGGAGCACGTGGGACTAACCTTGTAACAGACCGATAACACAAGGACTATTTTCGTACATTGTTTCTAATTTTTTTCATGGAAATAGTCCTGATGTTAGCGTTCTGTTGCAAAGTTAGTCACTAAGGACTAACTTTGCAACAGACCGATAACCTCAAACACTATTTTCGTAATTTTAAAAAAAATATATATTTAGCTTCAACAATTTTTATAAAATAGTACGTATGTCAGAAGCATTGCAATATTAGGCTTGTTTTGTTCGTAATTCGACGATCTTTTCAGTGGCATATTTTTTACGAATAAATCGATAGATATACGTTCTATATTTGATAAATAAAGTTTTTTTGGGTAAAGGGTTTCCCCGGTAAATTTTATTACGCCAAAAAACAATTAAGTACAAAGGATGAGGGTGAGTCTCGCATCTCCGCCCGTTACATAGGCAAACAACTTCCTTTAAGGAAAAAACACAACTAGAGTAGACCTATAAAAGAAACAATAATACAAGAAAACTATTTCTTTTTACGACCCCTAACTTTAATATCGAGTTTATCACAAATAGCTTGAAGCTTATCAGGAATTTCCTGACCTTCATACATATCATCATCGTATGGGTCGTATTCATATACATCATTCTCGTAAGATTCCTACCACTGCTCAAGAAAACTCTGTGTACCATAGCCATCTTTCTTAGCCAAAAAACTAGCCATTTCATTATCAACTGAAGCAACCTCATCCTCACTATCATAATCACTTAAAAAAACAACCCTTCTTAAAGGTTTTCCCTCGTCATCCACCAAAGTAACTTTCCCATCAGTAATCAATTTTTTAATCTTATCAATTTTCTCAACAATAGGAGTAGTACTAGGGCTACTAGAATCCACATTCCAGAACGAAGATCCACTAGAGTTGGCCTCTTGGTTGGCCAAATTTAAAGTTTCACCATTGGTACCCAACTCCACATCATTTTCAACCAAAGTAAGCACCTCAAAGGGGTTTGACTTACTATTCTCTTTAGTAGGTTCTACATTTTTTTGTCTTATTTCTGTTAGTGTTGGCAGTAGGCTTTTTAGAAACATGTTGATAAACTTGTTTTGTTGGTTTAAATCCCACCTTTTGGCCAACCGGAATACCTTTAGGAATTTGACTAGTCTTCTTCATATTCTTCGTCTCACTAACACCTATATTCTTTAGACATTCCTCTTGAACATGGCCAAAAACCTTACAACAAGCACACCTAGGAGGTTTCCACTCATACTCAACATGAATATTACATGTATAGTAGCCCTCCCTAGTAATTTTTGGCATAGCCACCACAATGTTATCTTTCAACTCCACATCAGCTCGAAGCTCAATCATAGCTTGACCTTCCCCATGATTGCATGCACATATCAGATGTATAAGCGTCAAGCATTAAAAGAGTACCTAGTTTAGTAGCAATGGAACTCAAGCCATCCTCGTTGAACACCGTAACCGGGACACCATAGAGTTTAGCCAAAACTAAAACAGTACCAACATCTTCTTTCAATAGGTTCACATCCGGATGCCACTTCTTCAGAATAAGTAGATTATTACGAATAAACCATGCACCATTTTCAAGCATTGCATCCAAACCATCCATAGAACCATTTTCAAGCATTGCATCCAAACCATCAAGCCATCCTACTTGGTTTACGAGTAACATTAGCATACGAACTCGACTTACCAAGATTTGGTGTCGAAATAGCAGGTCCAGTACCAACATCATTCTTGCCCACCTCATTCACAACCTTAAGAGTACTAGTATCATGACCAGCAACATTTGTGTCCCCCTCATTCGCACTAGCACGAGAATGTCCATGTACTTCAGATAGGGTTGGACACGATCTTAAACCTGCAGTCACAACAATAGGAGTACTAGTAGCAGAATTAGTACCCACCGCCTGATAAACATGATTACTACCCTCGCTTGGATTATCAGCCGACGAAACTTGCTTCTCTTTCACACTCCTCCCAACCCTACTCCCTTTTTTTACTCAAGAACCCTCGCTCCATACTCAATGCAATCAAACCCAACGATAAGCACCCAAACCACACAAACATAAACCCTAGATAACATGAAACTTCCACAGACCACAACGAATATCAGAATAAGGATTCACTTGTGTTGCGCACTTATATCAGCAAGACGAAACTCGAATAGGTATGTTAAGGGTTTTTCGTAGTAATGAAATCAAATTAAAGCACCAGCATAATTACCCACACACGTCCAATATGATATTAAAGACGACTATATACCCCAATAACCGACCAAGATCAATTATGGGATAGATAACCACCGTCAATATTCCACCAATGAGATTTAATATACCTTTTTTGGCAAAACAAGATAATAAATATATATCAAAAGTGAGATCAAGCCGATCCTCAGTGGCGAGCATACAATTGAGATTGAGAAAAAACAATTGGACCATTTAACCATTTGGCAGTCTATGAAAAACAAAACAACACATCTTGACTTAGGCACCTCACTTGAAACCTTTGGCTTGAAAACTTGACTTGAAAAAATCACAGCACTTGAAACGATTCGACTTGGATGAGACATATTGATTAAAAGAGCACTTAAGATATGCTACTTGATTGAATTTACGAAACCCTTCACACGATCAAAATTGAGATTATTTTACAGGCTTCTTATAATCGATCATTGCTTGAATAAATTTGGCGTACAAAGTTTCATTGAGTTTACTTCGTCCACCAACTAATATAGCTTTTAAATTCCCCACCTTGCCTGAATTGTGACTTTTTTCTGTCGGGTTGGGATCGAGACAACATGCTTCATCTTTCTTCTTTTTGAATTTATCTTTTCTTTTCTAATTTGTTACAAATGGCTCTTTGTCTTTGGGCTAGTCTAAATTTGTTTTTTATGCTTACTTTGATCACTTCCATGAACGCCTTACATGTTGGATGACAAACTTTCCGATCCTTACTTAGATTGTTTATGTCTTGATGGGTGGTTTCTTGAGTAAATTATTAAATGTAAAGAAGGTGGTGTACCTAATAGAAGAAACGTTCAAGCAATTAAAAGACCCACCAATTGCTTCAATAGAATCTGCTTGTTTTCTTTAATGAGTTAATAGCAATTGATTAGTTTAATGAATCATTAGGTAGAAGTTAAAAGTTGTTTTAGTAACTTTTCGCATATTTAAAGGTGCGTTTTGTAAGTTTTTTTTCTTCTTTTAACTCGAGTGTGATGAACTTTTTTTTAATATTAAAAATCACAAAACCATAAACTGTACTGTCCTATAATATTTACTTATAATATCATTATATAATTGCATTTATTGTTACTACCATTTTTCCTTTTTGTCTTCTTGGTATGTCTCCACCATGCTTTTCACTTCGGATCCCCTGGTTGATAAATTACAGAAAGAAAGAAATATTGAAGATTCATCGCAATACTGAGGTCACTTTACTTATTAGGTTGAGGGCACTATAACTTTTTGTGACAAATATCACTATTTTTACTAGTACTATTTTGGTTATTCTGCTAAAGCTTTGTTGAAGGCCTTTCCCCCGCTATATACAAGGTGGCTTCACCTTGGTCATGAGATTTTACCGATTTTAATACTTAGAATATGTGAAAGTAATAGAATGGGAGAAAGAAAAGAAATAATAAAAGAAGAAACTTGACGATGTTGATGAAGGAAGGGCTGCAAAAGCTTAAAATTGCATATATATTTAACTTAAACTTATAATTGCATATATATCTTTTTAAAAGCTCAAAAATTGCATATATATACAACTTAAAATTATAATTGCACATATATCTTTTTTTAGAACGTTAAGTAACTATTTAACATAAATTTACAACTCTAAAATACATGATAATTATAATTATATAAAAAATATTTTTAAAAATTATTTTTTCTTTACTTACAAACTTGTTGGCAGTAATATACGCTTTAATTGTAAATATTTTTTTAAACATATATAAGAATCATGATATTTATTGATGAGTTTATTTTATACATTCATATTATATATGATATGTGATTTTTTTTATGATGTTAAATATCGTCTTTACATATTATTTTTGGTCATCTAGTTAATTTTAAACATCGAGACATCGTACATTTGAAACAAATGTTATTTTTGTTATTTATAAAATTATAAATACTATAAGTTAGAGTTCATAATTATTTTAAATAATTATTTTGATATATAAGACATATTAAAAGTTTATAAATGATATATATGCAATTATGAAGGTTAAAAAGGGATATATAATTACAAAAGTTTATTAAGTATATATATGTAATTAGTAGTTTAAGTTGGATATATATGTAATTTTTAGGCTTTTGAAAGAATATATATGCAATTTAAGTTGGATATATATGTAATTTTGAGTTTTTGCAAGAATATATATGCAATTCCCGATGAAGGAAAGCAAGAAAATGTTAATGAGATTTGTATCTCTTTGACATCACGAAGCAAGAACCAAAGGAAAGCTTTGAACATTTTTTTGAATGTTATTTTGCTGGCTAGCTACATATAACTTGGTCAACAATTGTTGGTTTTGGAGGAAAAAAAAGACAAAAAAAAAACTAAACTAAACTAAAAGGTAGACGCATCAAACAGTCACGGATGTAACCAAGATCAAATATGTTCGGGTGTATAATTTTTTTAACCAGTGAATTAAAATGAAGATTTCATTAAAACGATAAGACTAGAAACACATTTCGATGGACCGGATGCATTTATGACACATTTGAGAAAAATCATTGTTTTTCTCAAAAATTAACACTACATCGAAAAAATCTATAGGTGTCCTAGGCACTCGCGAGACACCCCTATCTCCGTCCCTGCAAACAGTATGACAAATTAAGAGATCACATGCATAGGCTACAACATTTTTCTTTTTTCAAACGAAAGGTAATATAATAGATTAACAATAATGGATTATGGATGGGAAATATAATAGGTGACGGCTAGGCCTTTGATAAGAGCAAGGTTGCAAAAATCGCGAGTCGGTAGTCGGGCGGTCGACCTTCTTGTAGCTTGTAATCAGTCTAGGCAGAATTAATCGGATTGTCATTATTGGCAAGTTTTGGGTTGTGTATTTCCAGCAAGATTTTCCTTAAAATCCAACTTATAACATATATAAACAACTATCATAAGTGATTAAAACAACTTATAACACATGACTGTTTGTTTGACTGATTAATCGGCCACGAAAAGGTTGGTGACCCTGTACCGCCGCCTAGGCGGCGATTAATCAGCTTTGTAGGCCTTGTTTTGCAACATTAGATAAGAGAGATGTAAAGATTTGACTGGTGGCATAGATGCAGTGACTCATGACGGTCAATCAGGTTTTATAATCTAACTCGCTCTAATACCATGTTGAATGTTAAACCTCGTGAGATGATATATATTGATACGATATATATATACACAAATACATAATGAAACCCTAATGAACCTTAAGCCCACAAACCGGGGTTGAGCTTACTAATATCTTCTAATAATGTAAATGCTTTAGCCTTAACTTTTAAATTAAATATACGGGGAACTTTTTTACCCGCGCTCTATTATGGGGCGCAGAGTTTATCAGTATTTACGTAATCGCAAGTAACGACAATGACAACTTTGGCGACTCGCCAGCTGGCTAAGATTTGGAGAGCCGCAGGTAACGCTAATCCGGAAAGAACTGGTTAGCTTTAGGACTAGACAACCCCGCCGGGAGCCAAGAGAAGTAAGCTTAGGCTGCACATGTTAGATCCGATTCCAATTTGACGAATTACCCTCTTATGTCAAATCTGCAAATTTTGAAGACTGTTTTTGCTACACACGCAAACTAAGATGACATTATGTAATTTTCCGTTACACAAACCATCGATGAACCGTTTCGCAATCGCATGCAAATGACAGGAACTTGTTATAAAATATTTCAAGGACTTTTTTGCACTCACACTCAAGGGACTATTCTTGCCTTTTTTTTCCCCTCCGACTTTACTGTTCAATGAACGGTAAAAGCCTCTTGGCTTTTGTTAATCTCTCCGTCCCAAAATTATTGTTCTTCGATAAAAAACACACCGTTTAAGAAAATTGTATTTATTACTGTTTTTTATTTCTTACTTTTTTGTAGAATGACAGTTTTACCCTTAGCTAATTAATTAAAGTCTTATTTAAAGTTTGTAATAATAATTTGAAACAATGGTATTATAGCAAACTTGATCAAACTTTACTATCTATTTTTAGTAGTGGACAATTAAATTGGGACATTCAAAAATAAAACGTGGACAATAAAAATGAAACAGAATGAGTAATATTTAAAAGGCTTATGTTATATGTACCCCCCCCCCCCCCCCCTTGTTTTCTGGCCTTTTTTATTTTTTTTATTTTTTTTAATTTTTATAAGGTTGTATATGTTATAAAACTGTGACACAGAAAATACGGAATGAAAAATATAAAGTTTAACAGGTTAAAAGTATGAAATTGTCAAAAATTACAGAACAGAAACTGATAAAAAAACTGCGTTGCACTGTAAAAAAGGAGTACAAAAAGAATCTTTGTAACTTTTTGTACTTTTTGACAGGTCAAAAGGTACCAATACTAGCACCCTATTTAAAATTAAAATAAGTTGTACAAAAGTTATAAAGTGTGACAACTTTGTTATTTTACAAACAAAGTAAATGGTGAGTCCACACAAGTCGCACAACATTTTGTTATTTCATCAAGCAAAACTAAAAGAAAACATTTTGATATGTCAATCCAATGCTTCGTGGTCGTGAGTACTATAGTTGCACACGCATGTGCTTTTCCAAATAGTATATTAAATCATCTAGATATTTTCTCTGTAAAATTGTGTCGCTAAATGTTTTACTTAATGTCATTGCTTTGGCCTTGTAAATCTTTCCTTCATCATCAACTACAACTTTAGATAGTGATCTGGTTACCGAGTCCTTAGTGAAGGAGCCATCTTCGTCATTTCTTGGCACCTCGATTCCAACTTTTGCGTCCACCAATACTCGAGCGTTTAAACCTTGATCCACCAAAAATGGTAACATTATAAGAGGATGACCAAACATCAAACCTTCGACAATCGATCCCCAACCACAATGAGTCAAGAAACCACCCACTGACTCGTGGCTTAGTATTTGTAGCTGAGGTACCCAACTCGTCCATATCATACCTCTATTACGGGTTCTTTCTATGAAACCATCTGGCAACTCCAACGAGTTAAACTCGGTGGAACAAGCTGGCTTTCTAAGAGCCCAAAAGAAAGGCAACCCAGAGAGCTCTAGACCCAAAGCCAGCTCACAAAGCTCACTTTTGTTCACCATAACCTCGCTTCCTAATGCTACGTACACAACATGACCTTTCTGTTGGCCGTCAAGCCAATTTTTGATAGTCATCCATGTGTCATTTTTTTTATCATATCTCTCACGTTGGTGTGGTGTTGTCTTGGTGGCATATAAGCATTACCGGCACCCTGATGGACTCGATGAGGGACAACTGACTAGTGTATCATTGATAGATGTGCTGTAAAGTCTATTGTGTGGGATCAGAGACTAAGTCACTGTGAGCTCTCAATCATTCTTAAGATTTCATAAACATTGCACTACATACCATTTCCATCATCCCCCACCTATATAACCTCCCCCCATCCTCTTACCTCTCACCCCATCCCCTACCCCTATTCACCATAACCTACTCTCCTAATCCTTCTTTCCACCAACTTATTAATCTTCCCAACACCATAAAAAACCACCTCCCACAAACACATACCCAAATCATTACCCCCCCCACCTCCCCCTCATAAACAACAATCTCCAACAATCCTATCTCATCCACTCCCCTTTACCCTCCTCTTATACATAACCTTATACTACACCCCCCACTTCGTCCTCCCCAGACCACCTCTACAGTCTATTCTACATTACAGCAGACAAACTACTCAGTACACCATCTCAGACATCTTATTAATTCTACTATGTCTCCAGTCTCTCAATATATCATTTCACACTAATATATCCAAACACTTAACCATTATCTCTAATTATAAATTTGTCCTATATAAGAGAGAGTGATAGATATATACACTACACAAACCACTCACTAATAATTAATTAGTCTCACTACATCTCCTTTCGCCTGTGTCACATTACTAACTCCATTAAATACAATCACATTGTCCCCTCCCCCCACTCGCACACTCACCTCCCCCCCCCCCACCCCCCATCTCCCCAAATCCCATTCCACAAAAAACACACCCATTCCAAACTATTAATCTTCTTACAACAAAAAAAAAAAAAAAAAAAACAAAACACAAAACATACTATACTAACACATAAGCGTATTTATTGTGTGAATATACTTGACTTGCCGCTACTCAAATATGACACAGCTCCACGTAACAGTTGTATACAAACTCTATATTTCTCTCATGTAATATTTCTGCTTTTACTTCTTTTTTCATCCTTCACATCTGTTGTGATCTTAGAGCAGTGTGTATTGTTTTAGTGTAACTCTCGCGAGACGTCTAGATGTGCTTAGGTTTCTTACATATAGTATTATTTTAAGATGTATATGTTCCTACTGGCACGTGTGTGCCAAAGTGATGAATGGTGGTTCCTAGGCTCCTGTCGGTTCTGCTGTAGTAGTGCATCAGTTACGTGATTGTCGTGTGTCACAGATCACATAAATCAGTTGTCTCTACTCTATCTTATAATTGTGTAATGTGGCGTGTATGCTGGGCATAGGTATGACTGATATTGGGTGTGGGGTGGATCAGGAAGACAGATCAGCTCATTGGGTTGTGTAGTCTCGGATGTCGCTGGTTAGCATCGCGAGTGTGTCGCTGTCGCAGGCTTGTGTGTGTGTGACCTTGTCTGTAGTGATTCGAGTAGACGTGTTTTGCAGATGTTGAGTCACGGTGTGATCGTGAAGAGTTGGAGGCCAGATGCTTGTTGGTTAGGCTTCTGTGTGTGATGCTTCATGGCTTCCCCGTGATCGGTTTATAAGTGCTTGCTTGAAGAGTAGTATGATTTTTCAGGGTATCGAGTTCATGTAGTGATTTTGTTGTTGGGTAGTGGGGAGCTATCGGTGAAATTGAATTGAAAGGTTCAGGGACTAATTGGGGTGGATAGGGTGCTGTTGGCTATGTGTGATTGGTCTTATGATTAACTGGTTTAGATGTTTCGGTGAGCATGAAAATGTTGCTGCGGTGGAGAGTGATTGTGCAAACCTGCTGATAGTCATTGTTGATTGCGACCTGTACTGCGTAGTATGTCTTTTGCGTTTGTGAACGTGTTTTGTCTTCATTCGTATATGTTAGTTGATAGTTGAGAGTGGTGCGAGTGGAGGTGTCGATTGAGAGTGTTTGAAATCTTTACAGATTTGTGGGGAATTCAGTACTTCTGGAGACGTTCCCTCGTGTGTGTGCTTGCGGCAAGTGGCGCCTAGGTGTTGTTTATGATAGGTATTCAGAGCTGGCATGTTACGAATATGGATATCTAATGATTAGTTTTTACATAAAATCACTCAACTGAAGAATTAGAAATTATTAAGGCCCGTTGAAAGTATGGTTCAACTAGTTTTTTTTTTTGAGATTATATCTATAGAGGAACACCCATGTAGCTTTATGATAAACAAGCTAGTATGGAATGAAATAGTACTAGCATTGATTTTTGCCTAATTAGGAGCATATAAAATTTCCCCTGACTTAAGGTTAATGGCACTTTTCTGTTTGATAGGAGCCTTAAGTCGCAAACAGGTCTTAGCCACTTTCTTTGTATCTGGACCTAAAATGATGTTTGGTACGTGTCGTTGGGGTTTTATTGTTTTTTGTTTTTTAGTTAATTTATTTTTAGATTGTATTCTCTTTTTACACAGAGATTATTTCAAACTAAGTTACATTTTAGATACGGATACAGAATAGAACAAAAATCGCCTACGAAGTGATTGTATTCTGAGCTTGAAATTTTGTTAATCGGTATGATATGGTACTGGATTATAAAATGGCGGTTGTCTATTCGCACAAACCAGATGATCACACTGAAATTGATCTTTATTTTGAGACTGGAACTTTGTTTTACCTAACTAGACTCTTGATTACAGTTACACTACTTTCCATTTATCTGAATATTGGAAGATTTATGGAAAATGAGAATGGAATGCCTATAGGTGCTAATTAGTAAAGGCATATATAGGGTAGTGGTGTAGTAGAATGTGTATTCGCTCGCTCTCCGGGCTTTAACAAGTGGTGTTTTGTGTTGGTTTGTGGAACATAGTGTTGGTACCATCTAAGCAAAGATTCCTTTCATGGCTGACGTGTTTTGACTAGTGTTAAATTGCATAGAGGATGAGGGTTGCTGTTTCTTTTTTTTAGCTATTCTTTCTATAAGGAGTATCCACACAGCCAATATGGTATAGATGACACCTTTACATTGCATAATGGTAATGAAAAGCACAAAAAATAAGGATAGTTGTATGTATATAATAACTTAATTGATAATCTTACATATTTTTATTTAGACGAAACCTTGAAGTTAATCGTAGATACGCGTAAAAGCGGTTGTCAACCCAAGCCGACTCACACCGGACAACCCTCTTTGTTTTATATACAATTCTCTACTTAGATTGGTTCTCCATAGCTATGTTGGAGGTCTAAATACATGGTGTGATTTGAGTTATCTGTGCATTGTGTTGTGAGTATAAATTATGGTTGATTACTTCCATAGTTTATGGGGAATAAGGAAATGTTTTGCAGATCAATTTTTTGTGTTGGATAATTTGTTGAGTCCCTTGCTATTAAGAAAATCAAAGCCTTTATTGTTTGATCGAATGATAGGGTATTTGGTCTTATTGAAATTAGAATAAGTTTGAGTTTTAATTGTGGCTAGAAAGATCAAGATGGTAAAAATTCTTAGACTTTTAGTTTAAGAAAGGTTGTTGGGAATTATGAGTATGCATGTGGAGCTCAAATTATCTCGATGGCTTGGGTGGTTTGATTGGGTTTGAATGGTGCAGACTTTTTACGAGGTCAAGGGAAGAGTGATGTGTTGCTTACTTTGGGAAATAGAGATATGCATTGTTGGAGACCAATACTTCGAGTAATTGGTTGGGTGGTTGAGGGCTTGATCCTTCATTTTCACACCATATTTTAATTGCTAACTAGTCGTGCTAAGTTCTTATTGTATTTTTAATTTGACTTATTTTAAGTACGAACTTGACTTCCATACAAATACAACGACATGGTAGTTTCAATTGATGTTGCTGTAGAATGCAATATGTAATAGGATGTGGCTTAAATCGAGTGTATGTGAACATGCTGTTACTCACCAATTCACAGGACATTCAAAGAAAGATCGCTAAGAGCTTGTGACCGCAAAGAATGGTACCATAAACTTTATCACCGGGTGAGGATAAACCCTGAAAGAAAGTATCTTTCCGGGAAGACCGTTCCTGTTACCATCTTTGACTTTTTAGTTGTTGGATGGTTCTTAAACTAGCTGCTTTTGATAATGTCTGTAAGATTCCAATGTTCGTCTTCAATGCGAGCTGAAACATGAAGAATTATAAATACTTGTTTAATTAAGAATACAATCGTTAGTATATCCTTAAATACTCAACCTGAATCTCATCACGATCGACTCAGAATGTATTGAGAGATTTCTGGTGAGCCTAATCTACTGTTTACGAGTCCTGTCAAGATAAAGCAAGTAAGCACATTCACAGCAAACATTACTTGGAAAAGTTTAATGTGGATTTTGGTCTTGCTTACTCTTTCTAGTGTAGATTTGTGTGGGAAACCCTAATTGTGGCAGACTTAATTCCAGAGTCCATCATCTTGTTTGATACGCACAAACCAAAACAACACGCCATAATAGGACCAAATAACAAATTTTTATTAGCATCATATGAAGGAGCTCTAAAAAAAAAAAACTTAATTTGGTCGTAATAAACAGCGCCATACGAGCGCTTAACGACACCTTTGTAAAAGTCCATTTAACCCCGTTGTTCAATACGTTTTTTTAACACATACTAACTGTAGGTGTTATATTCATATTACGTGGTAAATTGTTTTCTTAATTACTACGGCATATCACCAGTGTTTCAAACAAATAGGTTAGCTAAGTTAATCATATAGTAATTCGTACTGCTGAGATAGAATGTATAGACTATCAAGTAAGTATTGCTGTACAACCAATATGTACCTCATATAATTATCGCGCGCACTCTAGGTTCCACCTTTGTTTCAAATAGCTTACAACATCTCATTTTTGTAGAAATTATCACTGATGTTTTCTTCGTTCTTATGTTGCAGACTTATCATATCAGCTACTATAGTGTATCATAGCGTCCTATCAGAATTATTCATCCATCAAGCTAATTGACACTCACACATAAACGCAAACCTTTATTGCGAATCTGTAAGTAGTGTATTTCGGACTCCCCCCTCTTTTCAAGCATGGGCTTCAAATATCATAACCCTTAAGCCGCATAGCAAGCTATCAGCCCAGTGTTATGACCTGCCTAAAAATATCATAATAAAAACGAATTAACAAAATCCGCAAATTCTGATCGTCATATATATCCATGTAATATTGTTCGCAGAAAGTAAGAAAATACATATTGTCCTGTAACACTAGAGAGTGTAATAATAATAGTATATGGAAATCTGATATATTATTAGCTTAGTAATTCACAAATGAAGCTTATTAAATCTGTACACCTAAATCAATATAAACTAATTGAGATAATAAAGTAGTACTTACATATGTATTTAGTCACCTATACCAACCGTATACTTTTTTGTTGCTTACCGAAACCCCCATCAAAAGCCCCCCAAAATATTAAACATGACCGCGACAAAAGTTAAGGGCTTTGAAACCCTCAACTGGCCCACACAAACTAAAGGAATTTTAGAGATAGAATGTGGAGAATAAGATGTCATACGGATCAGATGGGACAGTCTAGTGTTTAGTAGATCATATGCTGCTATGAATGGACGTCGTTCGTGTAGTATGAATCTTGAAGATATGGTAGTGTAGTAGTGAGGAGTATTGTGATAGTGACAGCGGAAAGATAAGGCAAATTAGAAGAATCGTTACTATCATAAACTAATATGCGCTATTCGCAGTAGTGAGCTTAGACAAGACGGTCTCTGGTGAAACGAAGACGGGAAAAAAAGGCCAACATTAGCCCATAGACAGCCCGCAAAATTTTTGTCGTGACATGTAACGGGGATTAGTATATTGTAGAATGGTATAGAATATTAGGGTCCGTTTGGTTTGTTGACGGGTTTATGATTAAGATTTGAATTTAGGTTTGATGTAGGAGAGATAAAATAATATTTAAAGTATTTTATAAATTAAAATCTAATAAACTTAAGAATTGTAGTAACATTAAATACTATACATAAAAAAAGTTTAATGGGTCTGAAATAAATTAAAATCTAAATTAAAATTAAAATTAATTAAATAAAAAGTAATAAAATAAATAATAAGTGAATGAAGATTGAAGAGGCCCCACCAAAATATGATAAAGTCAGAAATCCTAGCTAAATGGTGATGAATTACACACGCCTGCATATTCTGGACTCAGCCCAAAGACAAAAAAAAAATTATCAAACCAAACAATACTTTTCTTAGTCAAATCCAAATACCCTCTCAAATCCCTCAAAGCAAACGGGCCCTTAGATGCTTGGCGGAGGGAAAGAATAATACATGTTAGGCCTTGTTTCTTTTTTTGTGCGGAATAAGTCAAGTGAGCCTCTTCTCTCTTATTCCATTTGAATGGGAACTAGTGGAGTTTTCTTTACCTTGGTGATATAGATTATTTAACAAGAAAATAACATTAAAATATTACTAGGTCTCTTTCCTTTAACAAGAAAAAGAAACGCCCTCTCAGCCT
>BQNB010100403.1:0-24708 GCA_026074375.1 Tanacetum coccineum
TCGTTCTCTCCTGACTTGTGCAATGGGATCATGAAGTAACGCTCCCGGAAATACATTCCGCTGCGACCCAATTTTGGGGGTGTTACATCAGTAGTGGATATAGCAAGAACGGTTTGGTTCTTCGAAAATCAAGATGTTAAACAACATTCCATAAATGTACAAATACCGTTAGTGCTTTTTCGATCCACATAATATCCCGCATGATCAGAGTCAGCATATACTATGGTTTCTATGTCGGACCCCTTAGAATACCATAATCCTAAGTGTGTAGTGCCTTTAATGTATCGGAACATACGCTTAAACACTACAAGATGAGGTTTTGGGATCCTCTTGGAAGTGTGCACAAAGGAAAATACTAAACATGATATCGAGCCTACTTTCCGTTAGGTATAATAAACCACCTATCATACCTTATTTTTCACGGACTCACCTTCTTTGTCTTCCGTGAGTTTCGTATCCGAGGACATGGGTGTTTTCATTGGCTTAGAATCTTCTGATCCAAATTTCTTAAGCATTTCTTTCATATATTTAGATTAATTGAAAATATACCATCTTCTAATTGTTTTATTTCTACGCCAAGGAAGAAATTTAGTTCACCCATCATGCTCATTTAAAACTCATCGTGCATGACTTTGGCATAATCATCACACATTACTTGACAAGTTGAACTGAATATAACGTCGTCGACATATATTTGAACAATGATGAGATTTGAACATTTCTTCTTCGTAAAAAGTCTGGTATCTACCATTCCCATATTGTAATCATGTTTAATAAGAAAAGCCTTTAATCTATGGTACCAAGCTTTAGGAGTTTGTTTACGATCGTATAATGCTTTCTTGAGTTTATAAACATGATTAGGTTTTGCGAAATCAATGAATCCTGGAGGTTGTACCACGTATACCTCCTCATTAATAAAAACATTTAGGAATGCACTTTTCACGTCCATTTGGGATAATTAAAAATCTAACGTACAAGCATAAGATAATAAAATTCTAATTGATTCCAATCTAGCTACAGGAGCATAAGTTTCGTCATAATCAATTCCTTCTTGTTGATTATAACCTTGAGCAACTAATCTAGCCTTATTTATAGACACGAAACCATTTTCGTCAAGCTTATTTCTATATACCCATTTAGTTCATATAATAGTCACAGACTTAGGATTTGGAACTAACTCCCAAACATAATTTATGGTGAATTGATTTAATTCTTCTTGCATGGCAACTACCCAATTAAAGTATGGTTTATCCTTCCAAGCATTAGTGGCTTCATTGAAGTTTCTTGGTCCTTGGCTAGTAGTGAACTGCTTACCTCCCACTTCGTTATTACGCGAGGATGCATAATTAACAAAATCTTGCTCGGGATTTTCCATGCAATATTGAGTGTCATGGGGACCACTACAGATCTCGCATGAAGAAGCGATTTTATTCACTTGAATGGACGATTTAGGAGCAAGATAAGCTTCCATCAACCGTTGAACTTGATTTTCAAGCTCAATGAGACGACGGTCGGATGTACTCGGGACATCTTGAGGCAAAGAGATTGCCTTGATCGGTTTAGCGAAATCCCTTGGGTCATTCCAACTTTCGTTGTCATAGAGGGTGAGGTCCTCTAATAATTCCCAGGATTCTTTGGTGTTTTTGTCACGAAGCTTACCATCGGCCGAATGATCGATGGTTTGTCTTGTGACGGGATTGACATAGTCATAAAAGATTTGGACTTGGAGCCAAATATCGATGCCATGATGAGGGACTTAGAGCCAAAGATCGATGCCATGATGAAGGAATTTTTTAAACGAGTCCATGCTTTTGAAAGAGATTCACCTTGATGTTTTTGGAACATCAGGATGTCATTCTTGAGTTTTGCAGTCCTTCCTAAGTGGAGATGGATCCTGCAGGAAGATGTTCAAGCCAATTGATAGCTTAAAGCGAAGGGAAAATTGAAATAAACATAGGTGCGTCCTTTCCCTATTTGCATCATCAAGGTCAAGTGAGTCCACTAGTTTGAGAAAATCCTTAAGATGTTGGTTTGGATCCTCAGACCGAAGTTCGTGGAATGAGCATCCATTTTGCACCAACCAGATGGTGTCGGATCGCAGAGGCACTACATTGTTCCCATCGGGGAGCTCATTGGTGTTTCGATAGCCCTCGTGGCTAGGCCTGGAGTAGTCTCCAAGAGTATGGATAGGATTTTTGTCTCCCATGGAGGTCAACGAAAAGATTTACATAACAAAGGGAACAAAGAAAAGATAGAATAAAAGAAAGCTAATTAATAGAAAATAAAATTCTCACTTAATAGGAATCAAGTGAGTAGACCTAAGCTAGATAAAGTTCGAAACCTAACTATTCCCCACGCAGCGGCGCCAAAAACTTGATGTTTAGTTGTTGTGAACTTCACAAGAAGTTTTACAACTCCCTATGCAGTGTACCTAACCGTTGTAGTGTACTATAGGCAAGATTCAGGGGTTGTTATCGTTCTCTAGGGGAATAGGTTGAGAAGGCTCGAACAGAATATAACAGAGGTCTAAGGGGTTGAGAGAAGATTCTTTTTGTATTTTTATATTTTTTTAGAAAGCAAGTAAAATTCAAGTTTATGAGATGTTGGTTAACTAAATATAAATCTAAACTACTGTGGTGATAACTATATGATAAACGAACGTATTTACTTAATCATGCACTACTTCTTAGTTTTCTTTTCCTAATCTTGTTGCTTTATCACACTTATGATGATCTGTGTATGTATTTCCTTATTCATGAGCGAATTACACGAAAATGCCATCTACGTAATATTCCGTTAAGGCAACGCATAAGTAAGGTAGTATGAAGACTATTACAAGGCCCCGAAGAGTAAATTACATGCATTAAAATACTTAAGATGGATAAACCATATTTGGGGTAAGGTAGTATGAAGACTGTTACCGATGGTATCCTTTCTAAGCACTCGCATTTCCCTTGACGTCTATGCTGATTTAATATCTTATGGCTAGTTTTCTAAATCCTAACGCGTACATCCATCACAAGAAGAAACAACAAAAGGATCTACAAACTAAGTTTCATGCAATTATAAGTAAATACTAAAGGATCTAGCATAACATGTTAAAAAGAAGTAAAGAGCAAGAATCAATCACACAACACATGTACATATTGAATGATAAAAGATAGGAGTTCTCACTTGATTCAAACATGTAATTAAGGCTGATACAAGAGGGTTTTAACACCTTAAAAACGACCTAAATAGCAACTATAATCGTCTTCTAAAATTAGGGTTCGGTTCCCAAACGTTACACACTTAAAACCCTAAAAATGAGTTTGTATATAGAGGAAAACGAGGGCGGTCACGTTATAATCCTGACGCCGTCGCCCTGCCGAATCTTTTAGGGCTTCTTTAAGTCGGTTGGATCCTGACGCCGTCACAAGGAATTTGATGCCGTCCTTTGTAAGCCATGACACCATCACAATAAAATGTGACGCCGTCTCCACGCATTGTACGCCTATTCTTCAAGAGATTTGGTGTAGAGTCGTAGTCTTGTCCGTTTCTTCTCCAAACGAGCCCAAGTCACGTGTATTTCCTACAAAAGCCATCCAAGTGCTTAAAACACAAAAAACAACGATTAAGTACATAATTTGGGTATATTTGCATAATCTAGGGTGTTAATGACCCCAAAAAAGTCTATAAAATAACACCTCATCAAATACTCCTACACTTGGGATTTGGTTATCCACAAGCAAATGGGCTTTTCTACCTAGACTATAGCAGTATTGGGGGCATTTAACTTACTTTTTAAAGATATTTTACGACACAACTTTCTAGACCTCGTAATTAAAAGCACGGGAAGTTATACACTAGCACCTCACATAAGTGTTTGGATTCTGTCTTTCTCTCAGGTGTATAATGAATTATAACAGTATAGGATACAGGAAAATAACACTCTTTACCTGTCGTAACATATAAATTACCATAGGCTTGGTAAAAGATCAAACCTCCACCGCTAGGCGCAAGTACTAAAAAATACTATCAAAGAGGTCTTTAAGGGTTGTGGGGTGTAGGTGTATGATAACAATAATGGAAACAGAAACGGATGGGATATACTTTGGGCTGACTTTTTGGGTGAATTTAGGGTAAAGTGGTGAGTTAATTATTTATAGGAATACACGTTGATTGGGTTGCTAAGCCAAAGACTCGACCACTCAGAAAAAGATGTACAAACTCTACATAACTCTACATCAAACTCTTTTCTTTTCTTTTGTTTTTTGTTTTTTTTTTGATAACATCACTTGGGGGTTATAAACATACCTCTACACTTGAGTTTTTGATACTTAATACATAAGCTAACTAATGACCCAAATTGAGGTGGATCAACATAAAATGGAGACTATCAAACAAATATGGGGGTAATGATTTAACTTTTCTTCCCCATTCTTCCGCATAATAAATACTACCATGAATCTCAATCGTCTTAAAACTGTATACACAAGGATAAAGACTTAGAAACCATGTACTCAAATAATTAACTTGGGTTAAAACAATAATGTACTAAAAATGAGTACAAACAAGGAAGGCTAAGGCGAATTGGGTGTAACAATTGGTTAAGGGTAACAATGCTCTTCATTAATAATCTCAAATCCACCCAAAAATTACGAGAACAGCGAAAAAATTACAAGAACCGTAAAAGGCATAGGCTCGGAGGGGTGTACTAGGGGAATCCTGCACTAAAAATGAGTGAATGGCAAGGGTTTGGGATAGTTATATGATTGAGGTGACCATAGTAACAAATGCAGGTTTAAAACATGGGTTAATCCTAGTGCCTCTTATCATTTAGCAAATCCTAATACTCACTATGCGGTCTCGGGATGCATCACAAAAACAAGTTCTAGAATTTAATATACTACCGGTACACTTTCACATAATTTTAACTGATACCAATGCTCTAGAAAAGGCGACAAAATCACATATACACGAACACATCCATGAACGCGACACATGCAATTGCTCATATCTTAACTAGAGAAAGCTAAAGGTAAAATAATATTAGGTATCAAAAATGGAAACCTGAATTCCTAAAGATCTAGGGGCGAACCTCACATTTTTTGGGTGAAATTTTTCGAGGGTTTTTGTTCTAGTCATATAATTCCTATCCATGAGACGCTATTAATACTTGGTTTTCATCGGTATGTGTCATAAAAAAAATTATTAATTATGTTCAAAACTATTGTCTACGCTATGTTTCAGTATATTACTCATTATTTTAAGGAACAAGCAAATGACAATTGAAGGAATAGTTTCTAAGGCTTATTTCCCCTACACTTAAGATGAACATTGTCCCCAATGTTCTTAAAAGTACCCGTAAAATGAATAAAGGGAAAAGAAAAAGAGTAAAAGAAATTAGTACACCCATGGTTTGCTCAATAATGGAGAAGAAACATATTATAACTGGATAAATCGTCATCCTAGAATCGTCCACTGAAACTCCTAAGAACTCCTAGGCATCTTCTCATTAAATATAACCTGTAAATCAAAGACAACAAACAACTACACCTGGCGTAAAATCAGTGGGATAATGATATATACAACGAAACTTTTAGGGTTTAGACTCAATAAAAGCACTAAGGATAGGATGATTGTGTTAATGTAATCATGGTTTTCTGCAGGTTTTCAAGAAAATTACAAATTTTGGAAATAATACAAAATTAATTTTTCAAAAATAATAAAAAATTCAAATTTTCACAAGTCTGGAGACGTCACGCCGTCAGGTTTAATCCCGACGTCGTCTCCAAGCACTGTGAAAATTTCACATTTGTTTTTCTGGAAAAAAATTCTGCACGCAATTCTATGAGTTATTTCCTGCAAAAATACTGCATAAACCTGAGATTAGTTAACACAATCATATGACACAAGACGCGGATTAATCTAAATAATTTATTTAATATGTTTGAAATGGGTTTTAGAAATCGGATTTTGCTTTAGCAATTTTATGAAATACCTTTGATTGCAATTAAGACGAGGTTAAAGAAAAAAAACAAAGAATGATCAAAAAATAATCCAAACATATAAAAACAAATGAAATAGAATTAAAACACACAAGACACTCCTAAAATGCGAGAAAGTAAAAGATTGTGTTGCCTCCCAACAAACGCTTTTGTTTATTTAATGAGTCTTGTAGCTAGACTCGGAGTCACACGTTTTACGTGACAACTCCGTTGTCTTTCCTACTTTTCATCTTGATTAGGCATTGAATGGATTTAGTTACGCTCTTGTCTCGCCTATATGAGGGTCCTAGATTCAAGCTATCCGAGTAATAGGTTTTCTCATGGTCATCATCATTACTTTCTATGACAAAGGGTGGTATGCAATCAATTTTCATTTCCTTAAAATCTATGTGTTTAAACTATTCATTTTTATGAGGCATCTTGAATATAATCTTTTTTTTACCCTTTTCGAAAATGATCGTTCCTTCCTCCTTATTGCAGACTAACCCATATTCTTTCACTAACAGTTTTCCTATCTATGATTGAACTAATATCCCCAACAATCATGAAGTCTGAAACATAAGTAAAGTTCCCAACAAAAATATGCATTCCCTTCATTCTTCCTGTGAAGTTACTTACTCCTCTGTGTGGATCTTCCCTAGGGTCAAGTTTTCTTCTCTGAATCCAAGATATACAACATATCTGGTCATGATGTTCAGAATGGGATAATATCTATGTATGCTTTTTCACATGCACATGTCAATGTTGCATGGTATTTTTAGTTTGACGACATCCTCCTAAAATATGGGTACCTTAAAAAAAGGGATGGAATTGGTCCCACCATTAAGGTCCTTATGTATGCTAGTTCGCTTCTAGTTGGAAATATTTCAAAGTACTCTAACACCATTCCTCAAAGGTAGTGATCTATGACACTAGTGGTATCTTCTACTATGATAAAACCACATTCATAAATGAAGTTACCTAAAAATACTTTTAATCCCTTAACTCTCCCTACGAAATTGCTAATTTTCTTGGGGTTTGACGAGATTTTTCTTGATTTTAAACCTTCACTCATGATCCAGTAGTAATTAAGCCTAGACATTACATTGATTAGTGAATTTAAATCAATGTAAACGTGTTCCTTGAGGAATTGACCAACCATACATGAGATTTTTATGTTATTCAGATTTCTTGTTTTTACCTTAGCACTAACCTAAGGAGGTCGAGGATTTTTTAGGAGCCATTCATGATAACCTAACTCCTCTATGGTGGGGAAGGTGTTGAAGTATTTTGGGTCGTCCTCCTCTTCATCTTTGGTTTCTTCTTTGATTTCCTCCTCTGACTCCTCCCTTTTCATCTCAGCTTCTTCAACCTCCTTTGTCTCTCCACACGTTCTGTCATCCGGCTCGTTTCATTTTATGTCTCGTGACTCATCCTTTTTATTACTATTTTAGAATTGTCTAATGCTTCTTCTGCCTTTTTCTTAACCTCAACAATTATGTTGCGACCAATGTCCTCACCCGAATCAGATTCTATGGTACCTGCCTCTCTAGATTTATCTTCTTTTCTTATAATGATAATTGTGGACTTGTGAAGGTTTGAGTTCGTGCCTAATTAAAGTTTGCTTTATCCTTCTAAGCATTAGTGGCTTCGTTGAAGTTTCTTGGTCCTTAGATTATAGTGAACTGCATACCCCCACTTCGTTATTAGGCGAGGATGCATAATTAACAAAAGCTTGCTCGGGATTTTGGATGTAATATTGACTGTCGTGGGGACCACTACAGATCTCGTATGAAGAAGCAATTTTATTCACTTGAATGGATGATTTAGGAGCAAGATGAGCTTACATTAAGCATTGAACTTGATTTTCGAGCTCAATGAGACGACAGTCGGATGTACTCGGACAATCTTGAGGCAAAGATATTGCCTTGACCGGTTTAGCAAAATCCCTTGGGTCATTCCAACTTTCGTTATCATAGAGGGTGAGGTCCTCTTATAATGCCTGGGATTCTTTGACAATTCTGTCACGAAGCTTACCACCGGCCGAATGATCAATGGTTTGTCTTGTGACGGGATTGACATGGTCATAAAAGATTTGGACTTGGCGCCAAAGATCGATGCCATGATGAGGGACTTATTGGAGTAAGTCCTTGAAACGATTCTATTCTACAGAAAGAGATTCACCTTGATGTTGTTGGAACATCAGGATATCATTTCGGAGTTTTGCACTCCTTCCCGGTGGAAAGAATTGAGCAAGGAAACGAGTAGTAAGATCCTCCCAGGTGGAGATGGATCCTGCAGGAAGACGTTTAAGCCAATTGCTAGCTTGATCGCGAAGGCAAAATTGAAATAAAAGCAAGCGCGTCCTTTCCCTATTTGCAACATCAAGGTTAAGTGGGTCCACTAGTTTGAGAAAACCCTTAATATGTTGGTTTGGATCCTCGGACCGAAGTCCATGGAATGAGCATCCGTTTTGCACCTACCGGATGATCTGGGATAGTAGAGGTACCACATTGTTCCCTGTCACACCCCGGTAAGGCAGAAACACGAGGCGTAACATCATCGATATCATCACAACACAATGGTGTCAACAATAGAGAATCACTACATGCATAACTAAATATAAAAGACATGATGTGTCATGACAATACCAAAAACAAAAGAGCAACATCTTGTATTAATGAAAAAAGGGTCTCATCAATACAAAACATTGAGTAACTACAACCCTATTAAACCGAATAACATCCAAAGAAATCGAGCAAACATTATGAAATAAAGTTAATAGACTGTCCCTAATAAGCCATCCTATTGGGTATCTCTAACCACTTTTATTAACTGAACACCTTCATAATGCCCACCTAAAAATTATGATTAAAACATCACCACAAAGGTTGTGCAAGGTCATAGGTTTTACGACACCAATACAAGATTTAAAATCAATTACTGTGATTATGAAAAAAACAAAACATGGCAGGACAATTAAGCTGGCTATTATACATGCTAACATGCATACAACTAACAATCACCAATGGGACAGAACGTGTCCCCTAATCCAAACCATAAAATTCGTCACATAGTCATAGAGAGGAACGATATTCCCCAATCCCAGAGTCTTGGTACCGTATCTACATAGTATCATACCCACACAAAGTAGGCGAAACCTCATACCCACAAAGTGGGCGAAAACCAATACGACATCATACAACATGCAACACATAACATATAATAGCTACATAAAAGTCCATGCGTAAATTAAACCACATAATCACAGTAATTAAAACATTTCAAAACATATTTTGCATCATTTTCATCCCAAAAAAACATAGTAAAAATGGACTATGAAACTCACCTGATGCTCAGCTACTTGACAACTCTTGCACACAATCTAAACACAACAAAACACAAGTTACACTCGGTTAGGCTAAATGCCCAAGCCAATGTAACAATCATATGATGGACTTCTAAACCTTATACTAAGTTTATAATCCTTTAGATACATCTCCCACATCATTTTCATACCCTATATAACCTTAACCATTAACTTCCAACTTTTCAGTTTCCGGCAGAAATTTATAGTCATTTCATGACCACAAATAAAATACTAAAACACCTAATTGATGATTTTCCTTACATCCCATAGCTCCCCAATGAGTTGTGAGCTGATGTGATTGTTTATAAAAAATAATACTAAGTGAAACTATTTTATAAAAATTCATCTTTACAAAGTACTCAGATTCGGATCTGAACGCACACCAAAATTTTTTACGTCCTTAAAAATACTTAGAAAATGTTTTCTCACTATCCCTTCGAACTGGAGTTAATAAACACCTAAAATATGACCCATGATTTTTAGCTAACCCCAATTTGAACTTTAAGTAGGGGTTTTACTCCCCGAAATCAGACCCAAATCTGACCCGAACTTACTGTTTCAACAACTTTTCTTGCGAAAATTATTTTACTAACTTCCCGACCTCAAAACCTTTCGAGGCCGGACGTTTTAGAAACTAGACTCTCTGAACTTAAGTTTAGGATCAAGAAAATTGATGATTGCTATTTTTATGACCAAGTTATGATTTGTACAAGATGACCTTTCAAAACTGCCAACTTTTAAATTCCGAATTTACAAACCCTAAAACCTCAATTACACATGCTTAACACCACTAATAATCCCAAAAATTATTTTTAAAGATCAAAACCCTAATTTTACAGATCTTATATAAACCCTAATGATCCACCATAATAATTGTTACATGTTTTAAAGAAAACAAAAACAACTAGGGTTTAAAAGCATACCTTAATTCTTGATTCTTGAAACCCTAAATTACCAAATTGATCTTGATAATTTTTTTTCCTTCTTGGGTTCGACCGATCAAAACAAAAGGGAGAGAAAAATATTGTAAGGTTTTTCCTAAATTTTGTATTTATAAGCCTTAGAATCCTTGTTGTAGTCAAATTAGTTTCCTTTTTTTTCTTTTTCTTATAACCGGCCAAATAACACCCCTTTTTATTTTTATTTTTTTATTTTTTATTATATATTTCGAAATTTATACATATATATATGTTATTTATATTTTTTTGATTATTATTATTAACTACATATTCAACCCTTAATTCCGACATTTTTATAAAAAAAACCTTTTATTATACCTTTTAAACCTTTTAAATTAAAACTAAATTAAATGGCTATAAATAAATTTCATTTCTAATTTTATTTTACTAACTTAATAAAACTAAGTTCTAATTTCTATACTTACTAAACTAAACTTTTAATTTCACTAACTACTATCACTTAAAGAAATAAATACGTATACATATAAATACGTACACATATAGAATTATACCATCATTTTCATTGTCACTTAAACGTGAACGAAATGAAATTCCCTTAACAACCATAAGCTCAATCACAATGAGACGATCACGCTCCATGGATTGGTAGTCAAACTCACATAAGATCTTATAAACACATAATTATATAACACATAATGATGCTCAAGTCAATACTAATGGTTTGACTAACCTGCTCAAGGCACAGTTGTCATAGTATCTCCTCCTTAGGGAAATCTTGTCCCGAGATTTAACTAGTTGGTTCAACATCATCATCAACAAATAATCAGGAATACTTAGCTTTCGTATGGTCCTCACGTTTCCACGTGAACTTAGGGCCATGCTTTGAATCTCATCTAACTTTCACGATCGGAAACCTACTGCTTACAACTTCGCTTGCCCATAAAAGGGTACAAATAGCAGCATAACAACTCTAAGCAAAAATAACATCCAACTACATGAACATCACCCGTCTTCGAGGAAACTCGTCAAAAACCTTAAGTTGTGTAACAATGTCATTCATAACCTAACCCCGCAACTCATCAAACACGAATTGTCTTGGAACTAAGTTACGAGTTGTTACAAAGCTCAACGATTTTAAAGAATCGGCTTAGTACTTTCAACTAAGGGTTCACTAAAGTCTGCTAGTAACCCTATATGTCCAACTTTACTTAGTACTTCCAACGATAGCTTGCTCAACGAGCAAGTGTGGATACTTAGTTTTTATGAAATCCTCATGACCTCGCTTCGAGTTCCAATGGACTTAACTATCGGAATCCCACTACGCTTCAAACTTTTAACCTTACGATCAATAATCTCAACAGGTTCTTTAACAAAACGAAGAGTTTTGTCTACCTTAATTTCTTCTAAATGCATATGCAGATTTGTATCCGCTAAATACTTCTTAAAATTTGAAACACATCAAATACGCTACTAAATTATTGTGACAACCTTAATCAATAGGCCATAGGACCGATCCCTTTAATAATCTCAAATGGTCCCACATATCTTGGTGCTAACAAGTCTTTCTTCCCAAAATGCACTACATCTTTCGAAAACGACACTTCCAACATCACTTTATTACCAACTTCCACTCTAAATGTTTACGCATATTGTCAACATAGCTCTTTTGACGATCTCTTGTCGCTTTGAGCTTCTCCTTGATCAAGGCTACCTTATCGGTTGTCTCTTGGACCAACTCAGACCCAACCAAACTACTTTTCTCTAATTTCAGCTTACAGAATGGGCGACCTACATTTCCTTTCATACAGTGCTTCAAACGGAGCACATCGAATACTCAAATGATAAATATTAATATAAGAAAATTAAGCTAACGGTAGGTGAACATCCTAATTGCCACCAAAATCTATCACACATACCCTTAACATATCCTTCAAAGTCTAAATCGTATTCTCACTTTGTCTGTCCGTTTGAGGATGATAAGTCGTACGCATGTTTTATCCGTGTTCTCAATGCCTTCTTCAATGTCTATCAAAGACGTGAAGTAAATCTTCCACCACGATCTGAGATGATCGACACATGCAATCCATGCCTTGTTACTATCTCATTTGTGTAAAGTCTCGCCAAATTCTCTATTTTATAATCTTCACATACTACCATGTAATAGACATACCTTAGTCAGTCTATCGACCTGTCACACCCACTACTTGATCTTGACAACCTTATAATAAAGTCCATAGTTATTTTATCCTACTTATACTCGAGTATCTCTAGTTGTTACAATAAACCTGAAGGTCTTTGATGTTTCATCATTCACCTTTTAAACAATTCAAATAATTACTAACATAGCTAGCAATATCCTTCTTCATACATGGCCACCATACATATCTCTAAGGTCATAGTACGTCTTATCCGCTCCCGAATATACCAAGTACCTTGATGCATGAGACTCGTCCATCATTAATGTCCTTACATCACCTATTAATGTAACCCATAATAAATAAATACCTCTACTTTCCTTCCTTTCCATTAGTTGGTCCAGGCCACGCAGCATTTCTGTTGTCGCGTTTTCTACCTTGCCTCTTTGCATGAGTACACAACCTAATCCTTGATTCGACGCGTCGCAGTAAACTACAACTCTTTGGATTCATCAGGCAATGACAATATTAGTGCATTTCATAAATTTCCCTTCAACGTCTGAAAAGCTTCCTCTTGTTCCTTGGCCCACTCCAACTTCTTATTCCTCTAAGTCAGTGAAGTAAGGGGTTTAGCAATCTTAGGAAAATTTACTATGAAACGTCGGTAGTAACCTGCCAATCCCAAGAATGATCGTATCCCGGATGGCGTCTTATGTACTTTATAATTCTTCATTGCTTCTATCTTACTAGAGTCTATGTGAATATCATTGTTGTTAACCACATGTATGAGAAAACACACTTCTTGTAACCATAATTCATACTTAGAAAAAAAACTAAGCAAACAACTTTTCCTTCTTCAGCAGCTCCAACACCAACTTCAAATGAACCTCATGTTCCTATTTATACATTGAGTAGATCAAGATATCATCAACAAAAATAATGACGAACTTGTCTAAATACGGCTTGCACACCCAGTTCATCAAGTCCGTGAAAACCGCTGGTGCATTGGTTAATCCAAAAGGCATAACCATAACTCAAAATGTCCATATTGCTTTCTAAATGTCGTCTTAAGATTATCTTCTCCATGTACTCTTAACTGATGGTGACCGGAACGAATATCTATCTTAGAGAAAAATTGCGAAACTTGTAACTGGTCGAACAAGTCATCGATCTTGGGGAGATTCTTGGTGGTCAGCTAGTCTAACTCTCGCTAAGTCTATGCATATTTGAAATGAACCATCCTTCTTCTTGAACAACACAGGTGCTCCCCACAGAGAGTGACTTGATCGAATAAAATGTATATCAAACGTATCCTAAGGGTTACGAACTATCGAACAGGGTAGCAAACGACTATCGAATCAAAGGCTAGAAAACATTTAAGGGATTTCACATATGGAAATAGATGCGGATCAAATGTCATAAGAATCCTTAAAAGAAAGGATAGATTATATGTACCGATAGAAAAAAAAACGCAAAGAAAGAATCAACAAGTGTACCACTTCAAAAGAAACACATAACGAATAACAATACGTATCAAGATTGATAAATGAAAACATAAGATTCTTATACCAATAACCGACTTTTACACGAAAGAACCAACTAAATAATGTTTTTATAAAAATCAATTTATAATAATAAAGAAAGTCGTTTTAATTATAGAAAAAATCATTTTCAAAAAAATTGTCTTAAATATAATCTTTATAAAATTCATTTTAATCATGGTTGTCATAAAATCCAGAGACAGTTATTTAACAGTGTATCGCATCTTACCCATATAAATTACTTTAAACATCTTTTTTTATAATTATAAAATTTATCAAAAACAAGCATATAAAAAAATATCATCATATCTTATTCATAAATATTATCTAAAAAAATAGTTTTGTTAGTCAACCAATTTTCATATTGTTTCAAAATTTATTGTAAACATAGTTTCTAAAAAAAACAATAAAGAGACATTTCCATAAAAGTGTTGTATTCATAAAATCATTTCAAAATAGTTTTCCCCAAACACCATCAAGATATACTTCAAAAGGTTTTCATAATATAAAATATGTTACTCAAACAAGGACATCGTAATACCAAAAGATATTGTAAAATACCGTAAAGAACCATATAGTCAGAATAATAGTGACTCGAACATGCACAAGAGAAATTTATACGAAGACATTACGAACCAAAAGAATAACGTAAAGACTAATATGTACTTACGATCAAAAGAAAAACCATAGAAAAGTGTCGGTACTAACATGTCACAACATGTTACGAAAACCAAAGGATATATAAAGAACGGAGTAATGATCCGCACTAATAATTTAGAAACAATTAGCGCTTAAAAGAAAATTTTGATACTCATACGAGTAATCAATATAACGAAAGAACCAATTAAACGCACCAATATCCAAAGAAACAGAACGGAAGCAGATCGAACAACCAAATATTCATCAAGACGCCAATAGAAAAGTTTAGATCATCCATACCGGCATGGTACAAACAAGGGATGCTAAAATGAGAGTTATATATCCGAGCGAATAATCGAGCAGACGAACAAACTCAATAATCGTAATAATAGCATTAACGGGTATCCGGGGTATCCGCAAGCGATAGATAGAAGGGAAACTTACTAACTTCATAACTATTCATAATACAACCGCACATAATATAACATCTTACACTACCAACTAACAAGTAAACACCGATCAATGCTATCATGGTCACAAGTTTACGTGTGTGAGCCTTTATAATTAAGTTGGGCCACCTAATTATAATTACATCCTTTCTCACGTATACTTATCTTCCAAGGGACTACTCCTCTCTTGTTAACACATAATAAGGTACATTATACCACATTGCACATCTTAAACCACTCCAATTTATAACACAGAAAGGATTACTCATCAAATGAATATACTTACTTATATAAAGATAAAATTGAAACGACATAAAGGAACGAAGGTCTCGCAGCGCCTCCAAAATATGAAATATCCGAAAGAAATAATCAATAGCATTGTGACGAGTTAAAAGACGGAATAAACGTATGTTGGGCCTCGCTTGGGTTTGACTTTGCCTTCGCAAGAGTCACTCGACTCCGCGGGTCCATGCCTACTACGAGCATTCGACAACAATGGCTATCAAACTACCCTATCTCCTTTATTTCCATTAAGAGGTTCTTCTCAATGGTCCATCTTTTGGATCTCTATTGCGCTTAAAGTCCCAATTGGAAAAAATGGTCCCAACAAAACTTCTTACGGACAAGGGAGACATAGCTATAAATAGTAAGGAATTAATATATACCATATTAGATAATAGTAGACAAAATAGACTTAAAAAACTAGACAATATAAGATAATAAAAGCTATATTAATTAGGGGAAAGACTATATCATTATAATACTAAAACCACTTTGGCCCTAAAATGCATATATATGAAGGACTCCGAGTATAGTCTAGGCTCATACAACTATTTTCTCTATTAACCAAAGGCTCTGATACAATCTGTTACACCCACCAAGGCGGAAACACGAGGCGTAACATCATGGATATCATCACAACACAATGGTGTCAACAATAGAGAATCACTACATGCATAACTAAAAATAAAAGACACGATGTGTCATGATAATACCGAAAACAAAAGAACGGTATCTTGTATTAATGAAAAAGGGGTCTCATCAATACAAAGACAATGTCTCACGAACCTATTAAACCCAATAACATTCAAGAATTCATGCAAACAAATACGAGACGAAATCAAATAAGAACTTCCAAATAAGTTGGCTATTATACATGCTAACATGCATTCAACTAACAATCACAATTGGGACGGAACGTGTCCCTCGATCCAAACCACAAAAATAGTCATGGAGAGGAACGATATCCCCAATCCCAAACTCTTGGTACTGTATCCACACAGATTCATACCCACACAAAGTAGGCGAAACCTCTTACCCACAAAGTATAGGCAAAAAACCAACAACATACATCATTAACATGCAAACATAACAATATAATAGCTTCTTAAATGTCCCATGCAGTAAATTTTAAACCACAAGAATCACAACAATTAAAACATTTCAAAACCTATTGTTGCAACATTGACCATCCCATGAAAACATAGTAAAATGGGACTATGAAACTCACTTGATGCTCAGCTTACTTGACAAGATCTTGTACACAATCTAATCATAACAAAACACAAGTTACACTCAGTTAGGATAAATGCCTAAGTCAATGTAACAATCACATGATAGACTTCTAAACTTTACACTAAGTTTATAATCCTTTATATACATCTCCCGATTCATTTTCACATCATATATGACCTTACTCATTAACTTCCACTTTTACAGTTTCTGGATAAATTTTATAGTCACTTTATGACCACAAATAAAATATCAAAACACCTAATTGATGGTTCTCCTTACATTCCCTAGCTCCCCAATGAGTTGTGAGCTACTGTGATTTTTTAGAAAAAATAATACTAAGTGAAACTATTTTATAAAAATTCATCTTTACAAAATACTCAGATTCGGATCTGAACGAACACCAAAAAGTTTGACGTCATTAAAAATACTTAGAAAATGTTTTATCGCTAGCCCTTCGAACTGGAGTTAATAGACACCTAAAATATGACTCATGATTTTTAGCTAACCCAAATTTGAAAGTCTTAGGGGTTTTTTTACTCCCCGAAATCAGGCCCAAATCTGACCCGAACTTACTGTTTCAACAACTTTTCTTGTGAAAATTATTTGACTAACTTCTCGACCTCAAAACCTTTCGGGGCTGGACTTTTTGAAAACTAGACTCTCTGAATTTAATTTTAGGCTCAAGAAAATTAATGATTGCTATTTTTATGACCAAGTTATGATCCTCGCAAGATGACCCAAAGAATCTGCCCAACAAACTCAATAGCCGTAATAATAGTAATAACAGGTATCTAGGGTATCCTCGAACGATAGACAGGAGGGAACTTACCAACTATGAATCTATTTATAATACAACCGCACATAATATTTCATCTTACACTAACAAGCCAACACCGATCAATGCAATTATGGTCACAAGTCTACGTGTGTGATGTCTTTATAATTATGTTGGCCACCATAATTATAATTGCATCATTTCACACGTATACTTACTTCCAAGACAAAAGAGAGAGAAAAGTATTTTAGGTTTTTTCCTAAATTTTGTATTTATAAGCCTTAGAATCCTTGTTGTAGTCAAATTAGTTTCTTTTTTTTCCTTTTCTTATAACCGGTCAAATAACACCCCTTTTTTATTTATTTATTTTTATTATAAATTTCGAAATTTATACATATTTATATGTTATTTATATTTTTTTTTATTATTATTATTAACTACATATTCAACCCTTAATTCTGAAATTTTTATAAAAAAAACATTTTATTATACCTTTTAAATTAAAACTAAATTCAATGGCAATAAATAAAATTAATTTCTAATTTTATTTTACTAACTTAATAAAACTAAGTTCTAATTTCTATATTTATTAAACTAAACTTTTAATTTCACTAACTACTATCACTTAAAGAAATAAATACGTTTACATATACATATAAATACGTACACACATAGAATTATACCATCATTTTCATTGTCACTTAAATGTGAACAAAATGAAATTCCCATAACAACCATAAACTCAATCACAAGGAGACGATCACGCTCCATGGATTGGTAGCCAAACTCACATAAGATCTCATAAACACATAATTATATAACACATAATGATGCTCCGTTAATACTAACGGTTTGACTAACCTGCTCAAGGCACAGTTATCACATTCCCATCGGGGAGCTCAGTGGTGTTTCTATAGCCCTCGTGGCTAGGTCTGGAGTAGTCTCCAAGAGCCCATGGGGGTCAACGAAAAGATTTACAAAACAAAGGGAACAAAGAAAAGATAGACTAAAAGAAAGCTAATTAACAGAAAATAAAATTCTCACTTGATAGGAATCAAGTGAATAGACCTAAGCTAGATAAAGTTTAAAACCTAACTATTCCTCACACAGCGGCGCCAAAAACTTGATGTTCGGTTGTTGTGAACTTCATAAGAAGTTTTACAACTCCCTAGGCAGTGTACCTAACTGTTGTAGTGTAGTATAGGCAAGACTTATGGGTTGTTATCGTTCTTTAGGGGAATAGGTTGGGAAGGCTCAAACAGAATATAACAAAGGTCTAAGGGGTTGAGAGAAGATTCTTTTTTTATTTCTATATTTTTTAGAAAGCAAGTAAAATTCAGGTTTTTGAGAGGTTGGTTTGGTTTTAGCTAATAAAACTAAATATAAATCTAAACTACTTTGGTAATAACTATATGATAAACGAACGTATTTACTTAATCATGCACTACTTCTTAGTTTGCTTTTCCTAATACTATTTCTTTGTCACACTTGTGAAGATCTGTGTAAGTATTTCCTTATTCATTAGCAAATTACAAGAAAACGCCCTCTACGTAATATTCTGTTAAGGCAACGCACAAGTAAGGTAGTATGAAGACTATTACAAGGCCCCTAAGAGTAGACTACATGCGTTAAAATACTTAAGAGGGATCGACTATATTAGGGGTAAGGTAGTATGAAGACTGTTATCGATGGTATCCTTTCTACGCACTCGCGTTTCCCTAGACGTTTATGCCAATTTAATATCTTATGGGTAGTTTTCTAAAGCCTAACGCGCACATCCATCACAAGAAGCAACATTAAACGAATCTACAAACTAAGTTTCATGCAATCATAAGTAAATACTAAAGGATCTAGCCTTGCATGTTAAAAAGAAGTGAAGAGCAAGAATCAATCACACAACACATAGACATATTGAATGATAAAAGATAGGAGATCTCACTAGATTAAAACATGTAATTAATGCTGATACAAGTGAGTTTTAACACCCTGAAAATGGCCTAAATAGCAGCTATGATCATCTTCTAAAAGTAGGGTTCGGTTCCCAAAAGTTACACACTTAAAACCCTAAAAATGAGTTTATATATATAGGAAACCGGGCGCGACGATGTCGCGTTATAATCCTGACGTTGTCGCCTCGCCGAATATTTTAGGGATTCTTTAAGTCGGTTGGATCCTAACGTCGTCGCACAAAATCTGACGCCGTTCTTTGTAAGACATGATGCCGTCACATTAAAATGTGACGCCGTCTCCATGTACTATACGCGTATTCCTCAAGGGATTTGGTGTAAAGTCGTAGTCTTGTCCGTTTCTTCTCCAAATGTGCCCAAGTCACGTGTATTTCCTCCAATAGCCATCCAAGTGCTAAAAACACAAAAAGGTACAATTAAGTACATAATTTAGGCATATTTGCACAATTTAGGGGGTTAAATGACCCCAAAAAATTGTATAAAATGACACATCATCAATAAGTATGCATAAAGTATATAAGTGAGTGTTGAGAGTGTAAATAAAACCTGAGGACCTTGCCATCTATTTATAGGTGATGAAAATAGGCTAGAACAAGGCTCTGCACATAAACCAGTGATCGTAGGGGTATCCCGCGATTTAATGGGGATTCCAAGGTTAGTGTACCATGATCTCTACCTTGGCGTGAAAGCCAGGGTAGAGAGGAGAACGTGGGTTTTGACCTAGTTAGATATGACCTCTGCCCTAGTTTCATCGAAAGAGGCACCACGAAGGATGTTGGCTTTCGAGTGGTGAGTTCCCATACTAGTAACCATCACGGAGATTATTTTACGCCACTGAAAACTATTCAAAGGTTTCTAGGTATAAGGGAGTTGATCCCTTTTGAGCTTGAAGGGGAGGCCTTCGAGCCGGAGAGGAGGGTACAGCATCAAGCCCCCCAGTCGAATGTGATTTATACATCTATGGATGCATTGCTTTTGACTCCAAAATATAAATAAGCTTACCCCAAATTCGAAGGTTTCTTAACGCTAACTACGCGTGCTTATCTGCATTTAATGCTAAGCCCACTTGTGTCGGGGTTAGTTATTATTCAAACCCAGGATAATGAAAAGTCCGCATAGGTAAATGTAAAACATCTCATCTCTGGGAGAAATTTGAATTTCAAATTCACCCTAGTATCCAACCGCACACATGTACGAACCGCATCTTGCTTCGTTCATTATATAAAGAATTTACTTGTGTTGTCGTTTGTTTACCATTACCTTGCTGCACTTTATTGATCACATTTGCTTAATCTTCTACCCACGAGGTAAATCTTATCTCCCCTTTTATCAAATGGATGCCAAATTCATTATTCTTTCCCATACATGCACTTTGACAAAGAGTGAATTATCCCAATTGGTTATTGACTACGACATTCCTTAGGATGTTAAGGTGATGCTTCCGAAGAGAACCCAAACTATTGTTGACGCCCCTCTCGGCTACGTCAGGTTATACACCTACTTTTTCACACTTTCTAACCTTAGGATTCCTCTTCCCAAGTTCGTTTGTGAGGTATTGAATTACTGTAAAGTACATATTTCCCGTTTCAATCCTTTCGGGCTGGCCAAACTCACAACATTTGCTATAATGTGCAAAGTGTACGGAGGTGAGCTGAGCGTCGATCTCCTCCGAGATTTCTTGAAACTAGGTCCTGTTGGCAACTGGCTAACTCTTTCTAATAGGAGTGGTCCCGACATTCCTAAATCTGATACCAAACTGATTACCCATATCGAAGGTTAGAAAGGCAACTTCTTTTATATTGAAAACAAACTAGTCCCTTCTGAATACTCTAAACTTCTTCTAGAAGACAGCAAGCTGGATAAAAAAGTCTTTCAAAGATGTGATTCCCCAACATACTCGAGAGGATCCCTTGTACAACCAGATATCCACCTATCCTTCAAACATTTCTAGACCCCATTCTATATCTTACTGGTTTGAAAACCTCGTGGAAGCATAGTCTTAAAAAAACCTGTAATTTACTACCGTGGAAGGGGTATTTATTCTTTCTTTGCTTTGGGTTACTTTAGCTTTTTGACTGATAATGGATGCTTCTGTTTATTTTGTTTTTGTAGAGATGGGTTTTGGGAGTTTTATGGTGGAAGGGGTTAATGGTGAGTTTCACTTCGAACCGGAGGGAGGTGTTGGAGAGGAGGAAGGAAGTTCCCCCTCCACTATATATGTCAACAATGAGACTCTAGTAATTAATGTTGAGCCCTTGAACTCTGTTCCTCCTTTACAGTTTGCTGAGAACACCGTCGATTCGAATGATGCTCCTTTAGAAAAAGATGTGGTTATCTTGGTTGGCCGCACTGTTGCTGACAAAGTAAAGAACCGGAAGGTGAGCACATCGTCGAAGGTTGCTGGGAAGAGGAAACAAACTACCGAGTCTTCGGGAAAGGAAACCCGTCAAAAAGCTAGAATGGTTCCTCCCCAAGCGAGCAAAGCTTCTGGTGATCCTTCTGATCCCCTAGATGTGGATGGTGATACTGATATTCGTGGTAAATTTCTGTCTCCTCGTGCTTCTTGTTTCAAAACGTTGTAGGGTTGTAACGCATTTCTTTTCCGTGTACAAAATTTCCATCTGTTAAAGAACTGAAGGACTCTACGTATTGTCATTAGGTTTTTGCTCACATGACTCCTCCTTCATGGAAGTAACACCTCAAAGAGATAAGCTTGGACAAACTCTGCGTTATAGGCTTATATGCGACACATTGTTCTTGAAAATGTGATTGTAGACCATAAGGGGGGGGTGAATATGTTTTTCTTGACTTCTTCAAAGTTTATAAAACTTCAAGTCTCAAAAAAAGCCGAGTGGTGTACTATTCTACTTTCCAATGAGAACAATAAGTAGACAGAGAGAAGAAGAGAAAAAGATAGACACCATGATATATATTGGTTCGGGAAGGGGGTTTAGTCCTTTCGTGTCCAGTTGCAAATCTACGACTCCGATACTCTACTAGTATAATCCTTATTGTAACATCCGAGAATTTTCGAATTTTTGAATGACGATTTGAATCGTTGACTTTTAGGGTATGACTTGACTTATAAGAACGACCATCTAAAGCACGTTTTCATTTTTCGGAATCTAAAGCAATTTGATGTGAAATGATATTCCAGACAACTTTTCAGTTTTGCCCGAGACCTGGAAACGAGCCGAAAAGAGCTAAAACAGCACCGCAAACATTTTTCGAACAATATACAACGCTGACACACAAAAACAATTAAATTTGTTTTTAATTATCAGTATTTATTTAATAAAAAATATTAAATAAATTAGTCATCAATTTTAATTAAAAGCGTTGTGGATAACACGAATACTCGGGTTGAAATCCATTTTTATTTCCGAACAAGGCATAATCGGATCACAAAATGAATAACATATATTTTATTAAATGTTATAAAATATTTTTGAAACTTGCGCCATTGTTTTTCAAATCATTTTTCCGATAAAAATGAGTATTTATTTGATAATATTTCATAAATATTTTATAACATTTAATAAAATATCTGTTATTCATTTTGCGAACCGGTTTTGCCTCGTCCGAAATAAAAATGGATTTAAGCTCGAGTATTCGCGTTATCAACAACGCTTTTAATTAAAAATGATGACTAATTTATTTAATATTTTTATTAAATAAATACTGATAATTAAAAACAAATTTAATTGTTTTTGTGTGTCCGCGTTGTATATTGTTCGAATAATGTTTGCGGTGCTGTTTTAGCCCTTTTTGGCTCGTTTCCAGGTCTCGGGCAAAACTGAAAAGTTGTCAGGAATTTCGTTTTACATCAAATTGCTTTAGAGTCCGAATAATGAAAACGTGCTTTAGATGGTCGTTCTTATAAGTCAAGCCAGACCCTAAAAGTCAACGATTGAAATCGTCATTCAAAAATTCGAAAATTCTCGAATGTTACATAGCTAGCATTCAAATTCTTTACATTGCTCAAGTTTAAACACGACTTTTTTTAGAAAACAAAAGTATCATAATTAATATTAACAAAATGGATCTTAATCAAAGATCAGGAAGGGCAAATGAACTATTTAAAGCTCAAGCTCATATATATATAGACAAAAAAGGAGATAATAATTTTTAATAGACAAAAAAGGAGATAATAATTTTTAATAGACAAAAAAAGGAGATATTAATCTTTAAGCGTGAAAATTAAAAGCAATGATTGAAGCTTTAGTGTTACTCATTTTTTTATACCAGAAGTGCAAAGAATAAGAGATATTGATGTTTAATAGACAATTATCCAAATTTTGTAGAATATCTTTGTGCGTGTAAATTATAAGCAAAGATTGAAGCTATGATCTTACTAGCGTACATTTTTGTACTAGAAGTGTAAAAATAGGAGATATTAATACTTAATAGACGATCATTTAAGTTTTGTAAGAATACCTTCGCGCGAAAAATTATGAGCAAGCATTGAAGCTTTTATTAGCGTACTTTATATGCTACAAGTGTGAAAAATAGGAAATATTGATGTTTAATAGACAATTATTTATGTTTTGTAAGAATATCTTCACGCGTGAAAATTATGAGCAAAGATTGAAGTTTTGATCTTACTAGCGTATTTTTATACTAGAGGTGCAAAAATAGGAGATGCATGTTTAATATACGATTAACTTTTTATATTTGAGGAGCAAAAATAGGAGATATTGATGTTTAATATACGATTATTTAAATTTTGTGAGAATATCTTCACGGGTGCAAATTATGAGCAAGGATTGAAGCTTTAATCTTACTAGCGTATTTTTTATACTAGAAGTGCAAAAATAGGAGACATTGATGTTTAATAGACGATTATTTAAGTTTTGTAAGATTATCTTCACGCGTGCAAATTATAAGCAACTAATGAAGTTTTGATCTTACTCGCATATTTTTTATACTTGAAGTACAAAAATAGAAGATATTGATGAATCATACATGATTATTTAAGTTTTGTATGCCTATCTTCACGCTTGCAAATTATGAGCAAAGATTGAAGCTTTAATTTTACCAACGTATTTTTTATACTAGAAGTGCAAAAACATGAGATATGTTGTTTAATAAAGGATAATTTAAGTTTTGTAAAAATATCTTCACGCGTGAAATTTATAAGCAAAAATTAAAATTTTGATCTTACTAGCTTTTTTTTACTAGAAGTACAAAAATAGGAGATATTGATGCTTAATAGACGAGTATTTAAGTTTTCTAAGACTATCTTTACGCGTGCAAATTATGAGTAAAGATTGAAGCTTTGATCTTACTAACATATTTTTTATATAGAAGTGCAAAAATATGAGATATTAATGTTTAATACACGATTATTTAAGTTTTGTAAGAATATCTTCACACGTGCAAATTATTGAAGCTTTTATCTTACTAGCTTATTTTTTATACTAGATGT
>BQNB010100404.1:2687-24707 GCA_026074375.1 Tanacetum coccineum
ATAAACTTGATTCTTGATTCGTCGACAGTAAGAGTTTCTCTGAAGAAGAAGATCTTAAACCTTGTTGCACATTCGTTTTATTCCCTAATGCTCCAAAGTCGATTATCTTGTTTTCTCTAAAATTAAATCTGGTATTGAGCGTTAAGGTGAAGGATGATATATAGCAGGTTCTTTTTGAAGATATTAGACGAAAACCCTAGTTACTACTGTTAGCGTTATTACTACTGCTAAGGTGTTAAAAGCAGTAAGTTTGCGTATGTTAAAAAGAAGCAGCTTCGTGATTGTGATGTTCATTGTTGATGAGAACAATAGTAACTGTTTATGCTGCCAATTATGTGTTAGTGCTACCATAGAGGATACAAGGGAAGTTAGTACTGCTAATGGCAGTTAATACTGCTATGATTTCGATGTTAATGTTGCTTGTATACTTAATACTGCCAATGCAAGATTAATACTACCAATGTAACTTAATGCTGCCAGTATTAAGTTTCTGCTGCCAGTGTAATAAAAGCAGTTAGTTACTACTGCTAAGGTAAAAGTAGTTACAACTACTCGGGGTAAATGAATTAATACTGCTAGCTTTATTCGATATTGGATAACACACAGTTTGGATCTTGATTTAGATCAGATGATCTCGAATATAAAAAGGCTATTTTTGGGATTAATTGCTTGAATTAATTACAGATACAATTATTTATCACTTATTTGGAGTTGAAGTGGAATTTCACGAGTGAGTGTTCTTATCATATCTTAAAGTCGAGTTTGGTTGGATTATGACTTTAAAGATAACTTGTTCGAGCTTAAAACGATGTTGACAAAGACTTGTCAAATCTAGCAATGTGTGATCTACAAACTTTTGGTGCTCAATGCACATATTTGCTATCACTTAAAGGAGTTACGTTGTAATGCTTAGTGTCTCATTTAGATGAGGATTTTTTCAAGAGATTGAGGTCTACTTATACTTCATGGAATTACAGTATGAGTTTAGAGTCACATGGATAGTACAAGACATAAGACACAAGTTTGGGTTATTCTACTTCAGCATCAAGTTTTTAATACTAAGTTTTCTCCATCAGTAGTCATTACAAAGAGCCAACAGAATTAGATATTCAAGAGATGGTTAACATATTGGTTTCAGAGGAAGCATATGATAAAGTGTTTAACCATTTGGATATGTTACATGCACCACTTGAGGGGAAAGTTTTGATTCTTACTACTGCTAAATCATTTTTACTACTGCTAGTGTAAGTTTCTACAGCTTGAATTCATTATTCTTATTATGCGTCATGAAGGGTAATTTAAGACATTGGAAAGCTTGGATTAGAAGTGTAATATATGGTTTGTAGTTGTAAATATCAAAGTTGCATATGTTCACAGTCCCCTAATGGATAATGACAAAAAGGGGAAGATGTTACAGAGATGATATGATATGATTTGCAACTTATTAAGTGTGGTGGCATGGCATGGAACAAAAATTGATGACTTCACTGTGTTGAAAAAGTATCAACAAGTTCAAAGGAAATCTTAAGTTAAGGGGAAGATTGTTTCATTCATGAAAGATCATATTTGAAGATGAAGATTGATGAAGATTAAGCTACTATGGATCATCTTGGAATCAGTTTACAGTTTGTTTTGTCATCATCAAATAGGGGAAGATTGTTGGAATTTATTGATTTGATGGTACAAAAGAACTTGCTTAAAAGGATAAAGAATGAAACAAAAGGATCAAATTCGACAATATGGAATTCTACAAAAGATAGATGATTCTAAAAGACTTTCTTAAAAGATAAAGATCAAAGATTAGGAAAAGATTTAGTTTTCTAATACAATTAGATTTCCTTGTAAGTCTTATGGACTCTCTATATAAAGAGATCCCTAGACATTGTTTATGTGTGCACAAGTAATGATGTAGATGTGTTTAAGGTGTTTCAATCATGTAGTCAGGAAACACCGCGATTTCTCAATTGAGAATCGTCTTAGCCCTAAGGTCAAGCTGTTCTTGATCCCTGTTATAGGTAGGTAACCGTTCTATTCTGATCAAATAGAATTAGGGCTTGTATGTGAATGTATAACCTTGTGAAAATAACATTGTTCTTTATTTAGTATTCTGAGTGGTTAATATACATACTTTATTAATTTCATTTAGAGCTTAAACGATTCTTAATAGTGCGGAACCAACTTAGACAATTTCATGAAACCGATATGTATATCCAGCATGGTTGACTCCCACCATCTTATGATTCTAAAATTCAATTTCCAACTTCTCTATTTCATTGCTAGGACATAACTCCTCTACAAGCAACGCCTTAAAATCAGTCCATGACATAGCTATTGCAGCTTCGTGACCTCTTGCTTAAACTTGGGTGTTCCACCTAGTCAAAGCCTTGTTCACAAACGAGCTAGCAGCATACTTCACCTTTTGATTCTCAAAACACCCACTATTGTCAATTATATTCACCATCTTCTCGATTCGTCGGGTAAGTGCTATCACACCTCCCTTTCCATCATACTCTTTGGGATTGCATGCCATGAACCCTTTGTCAAGATCAACCTGTTATTCCCACCATTTCTCACCATTCCCCAATGCATTCACCTTGATTAGCATTAAGTGTACGATTTATGGTAAGGATGATTTGCAATTGCTGCGCAATGATGGAAGCAATGTCAATATTCTCGTTGTCATTGTTAGGACCACTTCTACGGTTTGGGGCCATTTCTATAAGGAACATGATATCGACATACGTTAGATGAAAGGGGACGGATTCTCACCCTAATATTCCTATTATAACATATATATATCATTATTGGTAACTTAAAATAATTCCCTTAGTATATATATATATGTATGTATATATATATATATATATATATATATATATATATATATATATATGTATATATATATATATATATATATATACATATATATACATACATATATATATATATATATATATATATATATATATATAATAATAAATATAAATATATAATCATAAGAATTATCTCAAAAATATAATTCTTTTTTTAAAAATTTTCTTTTATCATTTAGGATTTATAAAAATTAAATTTGCGTTTGTAGGGTTAAAATTTTAGAATTTAGTTTTTTAAAGAACGGGTTTTGATTCCCGTTATCGTTTTTAGGTTTAAACCTTTATTTGCTTTCGTTTTTAGCATGCCTTTACTTGTTTTAGCATATTATTAGTAGAAATAGATAACCAAATCTAATTTGTGATATTCAAGCATTGTTCCACAAACGTTACCTCGATTTTCAAATTCGCACCTCGTCGGGACACGACCCGGGAAGGTTTTTAGGGATTTTTCTTTGGGTAAAAGTAATAATCCTTTTAAAAAGCACATACGTTAGATGAAAGGGGACGGATTCTCACCCTAATATTCCTATTATAACATATATATCATTATTGGTAACTTAAAATAATTCCCTTAGTATATATATATATATATATATATATATATATATATATATATATATATATATATATATATATATAATAAATATAAATATATAATAATAAGAATTATCTCAAAAATATCAATAATAAGAATTCCGTAAGGTTTTTTTAAAAGGATTATTACTTTTACCCAAAGTAAAATCCCTAAAAACCTTCCTGGGTCGTGTCCCGACGAGGTGCGAATTTGAAAATCGAGGTAACGTTTGTGGAACAATGCTTGAATATTACAAATTGGATTTGGTTATCTATTTCTACTATGTACACTTAGATATATATTTTATATTTTATAATATATTATATTTATTTACGGTGTGAATCCAGCCAATCAGGAATCAAAACCCGTTCTTTAAAAAACTAAATTCTAAAATTTTAACCCTACAAAAGCAAATTTAATTTTTATAAATCCTAAATGATAAAAGAAAATTTTTTAAAAAGAATTATATTTTTTTGACTTTTATATTATTTATTATGAATTAAAAATGGATTTAATCTAAATTAAATGTTAAAAATATTAAACTAATTATAAAAATTCTGGAAAATTACTGGGAAATACTTTAAGATATGAAGAATGCAAGAAAAATTTGAACTTTGAATAACAGCTTATAAATAAGCTGTAAATAAGCAGAGAAGAGCTGAAAGGCTTAAGGGATAAAAAGGGTTAAGGATTAAATATTGCAAAGCATGACAAGTGAAAAGTCCCAAGGGTAGTGGTTGAGGTGTGTGTGTTAAATACGTTGGGTGTGTAAAGGGGAGGTCACAGGTTCGACCCCTGTGACCTCTCTTTTTGAAAAAACATTTTTTTTTTCTTTTCTTTTTCTTTTAAAAACTTATAAAATAAGCAAAATGGACCAACTTTAAAAAACAACTTTTTTCAAAACTGAAAATAAGCTAGGAAATAAGCAAAAGAAAAATTGACAGAATTGGATTTTGGCTAAAAGGCTAACTGTTTAGCCTTTTAAGGCTAAATAAGCTAAGGGACAAACAAATAAGCTAAAAACAAATGATTACTAAATCCTAATAAGCATTAATGAACAAAAATAAGCTAACAATATAAGCTAAAACTAAGCTTAAATGACAGAATTACTTACAAAGCTTTTATACTTAGAATTCTAAACTAAAAATGCTAATAAGCTTAAATAAGCTCTAACCTAAGTTTAAATAAGCTAAAAGGGCTTAAACCTATCCTATTAAGCAAATCTAAAAACAACTAAAGCAAATCCAATAAGCAATAAGCTCAGAAAAGCAAATAAGCTTATTAGCCAAGACTTTTGGCTAAAAAGCCTAAGGGGGCACTTTTGGGCTTAATTTTAAGCCCCAAATCAGTCCCTTGTGGCTTAATGACTTATAACACTCCAAAGCTTATCCTACAAACTATCTAAAACAACAATCAAAAAGCATTTTGAAATTCAGATAAGCCATGAAAAAGTCAAATGAAAAAGCTAGTGATACTCAGTATATGCTGAGTTTTGTTTCAACTTTTATAAAGACAAAAGCAAAAGTGCAGGCCTGATTTTAAGCTAGCAAACAATGATTAAAACTTAAAATAAGCTCAAACAGATAAAATATACACTACAAAGAACTTATTCTATCAATTCCAAATTTAAAAACAACTTACAGCTAACCTAGATTTAAAGATTAAAAACTAACTTTAAACTTGAAAAGAACTAAACTAGCAGATAGCAAAATGATAGACAAATTATAACTAGGAACTCAAATGCAAATGCACAATTAACTAAATCAAATCTAAAGCATATTGAATTATAAACAGCATTACACTAACACCTAAATGCATAAACTAAACAAATTCAAATTTAAACAGTTTTAAAAAACAATAAGCCCTAATATTCTAAGAATTTTTAGATGAACCCTTAAAACTCATTCCTAGACCATGAAAACTAAATTAAACTGTTAATAAGCCCTGATTTAAGCTTAACGAAGATGGCTTAAAGACCAATGAGTGGTTAAGTAGCACTAACTAAGGCTAGTGCTGCTTATCCCAAACACCCCTTTAAGACTTCTAATTCCATTTTTTAAGCTAAGACATAACAAGATAAGCTATGAAATGTAATAACAGATTAAGAACTAGTATATTAGATGAAAAATAAACACAAGGTGAGGACAAATAAGCATTACCTAATAAGCTATGACAATAAGCAATTTGACTAATAAATGGACAGTTTTAACTAAAATTCCAAACTAATTAATACTAATGATAAAAACTAGATATATAAGACTTATTAAGCTACATGAAACAGATTAAGCATAATTAAAAGAAATAATAAGCAAAAATAAGCAAATGAACAGTAAATAAGCTAAAATTATAAAAATGAAAAACTTACAAAAGCCCTTGCTTAAACAGGGATAAACATGCTCATAAGAGCTTATCAACAAGCTCTAGCTTGTTTCAAAACAAGCTAGTAAAACCATAAGCCCATCCGTTTTTGGCTTATCATCCAAAATTCAAGCTAAGGTATTTTGAGGAGTGGATATTTGATGAATTTTCTTAAGTACTTAACATATTTAGTTTGCTAAATGAAAACAGTTTATATAAAAGCTCAAATAAGAGCTTATGACAGTTTATAAGGTATTTTCAACAACAATGAAACAAGAATTTAAAACTCAAAACTTTATAACTTAAAAACCTTAAATTTCATTAATCAATAAAAAGAGTTACGAGACTTGAATTAAAAGTACAATAAGTTCAAAAGACAGTAAAATAAGCTATTCTATTAAAACTTAAACTAAAAAAAATAAACTTCACTGTGTGAAAAACATACACATATATAGTTGTTATGTGTGTTCTTGGCCCTTTGAGTTGTGTTTCTTATGTGAGTAAGCTTCAAATCATCATCTAAGCCATCTAAATTTTCTTGGTCACCAAGTAGTATCATCTGAGCCTTTGATTTCTCTTGTCCAAAAAAACACCATGGGATTGCCATAGTGGCTTGTTTTCTAGCTGGGGGTGGGGTTTTGGTTGGGTTTTGTGTTTTGTCCTGGTGCAGGGTTGAATGAAAGGGACGATTGAATAGTAAGATTTGGCGGGAAAGGTTTGAGATTTATATTTGGGGTACAGGGTAACGGGTGTATGGAAGGGGTAATGGAGTTAGTGGTTAGGGACTAACATTGTTACTCCTTAAGGACTGACAGTGTTAGTCCTTAGGGACTAACGATGTAAAAGTTAATGGGTTTATTGGTTAAGTGTTATCGGCTTATATGTATTGGGCCGGTTCATAAGGGTTTTGGATTTGGACTTTGGGCTTTTTAATCTTGTAAATAAACACTGATGGGCTGACCCGGCCCATAAATGGGTGCGGGTTGGCCCATTAAGTATTTCTTCGGTTTCGGCTTTGTCTTTAACTTTGACTTTTTGGTGTTGACTTTTGACTTTGACTTTGAATTTGACTTTTGACTTTGACTTTTTCACGCTCTTTCCAATCCCGTGCTCGGTTTTGTCGGTTTTGGCTTCGTTTTTGTCTTTTACTGAATATCCGGTACCTGCACAGTATATATAGCAAAACAAGCATATATTTGGCATTTTATGTCCGTTTTTGGTTATTTGGGGTCGTTTTGTTAGGTAAAAAGTATGTGTAATTAAGCACATACCAAAATCCCCATACTAAACTATTGTCGTGTCCTCACGCAATGCTATAAGTAAACACTTTAGAAAACCAAAGAGTCTCAATCCCTCTTGACTAATTACCTTGAAAAGTAGCTAAGTGTTCATCAAGGGGAATTAAAGAAACACTGGTTTTGAAAAGCCCTGTTTTGACCATTTTTATAAATCTACACTTACTACCACACATATTTTTGTATTTTTCCTTTTTCTCATTTTTCATACTTTTCTTATTAAGCAACTAACATGTATGTTTGGACTTTCGTTATTCTTATAACTTTTAGGGTCACAGAACAAGAAGCATTTCAATCCTAAATTGCCCAAAAGGATAATTTCATCGTCCCTGACATTTTTCACTTATACTAAACAGCTTGAAAACGAAATCACGTTGTTTAATTTAAGATATGATGCTATAACACTACTCATACTTGTAACTTGTGAATTTTCGCTTCCCGACAATTATTTTATCTTAGGTGAATGTGCTTATTTTTGAATTTGCAACCAATAGATCAAACGTATTTGCAAAATTTATTTGCGTCACGTTCCACCCAAAAAAGTAATGAGTTTGTAGGCGAGTTCATCACATGTAGGACTTTCGTCTCGGCACATCTAACCTTGCAGCTAGTGACCAGGTTTTTGACACATTCACAGAGACTTACTTCAGGACCCACCGGTCCTTTGGTTTACAAAAACCCTTGGATTTCCTATATATACATAAAAATTCACAACTAAAACGAAATAGTCTGAGTTCAAAAACATATTTAAATTCAAGAAAAAAGAGATTTTCCCTTTATTTATTAAATACAGACATTATACTTAATATAATTACACACCTTTAAACTAGTGAAATCCTCGACCTTTTTAAAAGGAAGCCTGTATTGCAACATCGGTTGTGAGCCCGGCAAGATGGGCAACAAACTTTTATCAGCTCGGATATTTACTATTGCCCTTATTTAGAATAAGACTGCAACTAGGTTGTGAGCCGGCAAGATGCATGTAAACTTTTATTTAGCCAACAGGTTTTGATTATTATATTAACTCATTTTTCTTTTTTTCTTTTTTTTAACACTTTATATTACCATGATATAGAGAAAGTTTCTTTTTAGAAAATTTAAATATAAATTTGAACTAAGACTAAAATTATTGATATTGACCATACTTCAAAAATCGTTGATATAAGTTTAATTTTCAAAGAGAGCACGTATTATTAGTCCGGTTAGAAGCTTATGGGGAGATAAGCCACAAACTCACTTATCGAGCTCTTAAGATTTCCAATAATCTTGCTTCTAGCATCTAACTTATAATTAACCTATCATTTCTCGTCTTCGCAAGATTTAAAATCTTTAATAAAAAGATCCACGAATGCTTATTCTAAGTTTTAAGGGGACCAATCTAGAGCTCAACACGCTCGATAGAGTAAAAATTTATTTTTATTCTATCCAGCATGAAAGTCAACATTGTGATAAAACACTTATTTTGTTTTTGAAAAAATTTAAAAATTTTCATTTTTTTGGTTTATTTTGGTGGTAAAAACAGGATTATGTAAAAAACAACTGACTGCAGGGAAATCAAATCGATAGATCCCCCCCCCCCCATACTTGAATTGAAACATTGGTCCTCAATGTTTTAAGAGGGTGCTACGTAAATCTAAAGCCGTATATTAAGTATGCTCAAAGATAACACGTTCAAGTTCACCGGAACTTATTTATGATAATACCTCTATTGAAGGTATTATATGTTGGTGTTCGTTTACCAACTTTGTGTATTTTATTTTATTTTTGACAATTTTTTAAATTTTTGATTCTCTTTTTTAAATTTTTTTTTATATGATAGCTATACTAAAAAGAAAAAGAATTTTTTTTTACTTTTTATATTTTTAAAATTTTTGGATTTTTGAAATATTTAACAAAAATGAAACTTTCGAGGACGAAAGGATCTTCAAACCAAAATCAACAAACGTAAACAAAGGAATCTTTAACATAAGTCTCCGGCAGCGGCGCCAAAAATTGATTGCATTATTTTACTATATATAAAATATACTATACCAAAAGAGCAATTAAGTATTTTCCCAAAGTCTCCTTTAAGAAAAATCCACTCTAAAAGATATATATATAATATAATATAATACGTATTAAACCGGGAAGTATGCTTTCCCGGGTCGTTTCCCCAACGACTTGTGAAATTGAAATCACGCTTTAGTTTGGATTATGATTTGAATAAGAGCAAAGATTAATTTGGTTATCTATGACTACTAAATAAAAGAAACAAATAAAATAAGCACACAAAAGCAATTAAACACTTAAAACAATTAACGGGAGCAATTAAAATGCGACAAATAAGCAAATAAGACCAAATTAATCCTTAAAAATGCAAACTAAATTTCTAAACCTAAAATAGGACAAAAGAAAATTTTAGGAAAAAGAAAAATATTTTTTTGATTATTTTTGAATTTATTATGAATCCTAAAAATTAAGAAAAATGATTTTTAAACTTAGAAAAGTCTAAAATAACATAAAAACTCAGAAAACTATTTTTAAACTTAAAATCCTATTTCTAAAATTAAAATTAAAAGCTCAAAAATGAAAATTAAAATATAAAAGTATTGAAAATGATTTTTCTGAATGTAAACCTAAAAGTATTTAATCTAATGCTAAAAACTATTTTTTTGTATTTTTATAAAACTTTTTTCTATTTTTTATTTATTTTCGAATTTTAAAACCTTAGAAATATGATTAAAAATAATCTACTTTATGGAAAATTATCAAAAATTCAGGGAAAATCTAAAAAGTTATAAAGATCAAAGGAAAAATAAGAAGAAGCTCACAGCTTAACAAATAAGCCGGGAAAAAGCTAATATAAGCTACGGCTTATAATGAAAAAGGAAAAGAAAGACAAGTATAAGAATTAAATGGGAGGAGAAGTGAATGGATGAGCTATTGTAGCATATTGGTTAACACGTTGGGTTTGTGTGCTTGAGGTCACGGGTTCAAGGTTGGTATACACCCCTTTTTGCACTTTTTTTTTATTTTTGAAAACCAAAAGCTTAAAGCTGTTAAGGACAAGTTTTTGAACACTTTTAATAAAAGAAGCTTAGGCTGAAAGTCAAAGATAAGCTCAAAAAGAGCTTATGAATATGCTGTTTACAGAAAGTGGCTTTTAGAAGCCAAAATACTAGTTGTGCACTTGAATGAACCCACAGCCCTCAAATTAAGCTCAAATTTCAAAATAAAAGCTGTTATGGAAGGCTTATGATGTGCTGAAACTAAATTTAACAAGCTACTTTAGCTAAAATTACTTGAAGCTAACTAAATTTTAAGATTAAAAAGACAACCTCAGGTTTTAATTCAAAAAGCTCAAAAAGCACTTAAGCTAGAAAACTTATTAAGCTAAACCTAACCTTAAGCTTTTGAAAACAAGTCTAATTTCACTTAAGCTGTAGAACTGAATCATAAAAACTTATATTAGAAGTTAGAAATTCAAATTTAAAAGCTAGGATCTTAAGACTACTATTTTTGATTTTTTAGATTTTTTATGACTTTTAATGCTAAATGTACCTAAGTGATTAAGCTAGAAAATTAGAAACAAGACTTAATCTATCTTAAACTATTTGTAATCTATAAGCTAGCTGAAATTGAGATCCTAAATCCTACATTTACTAACCTAAATGAAACTAGAAAAGTCAGCAGTAGCAACCTAAGTTACTACTGCTAATGCAATATGCAAAAGCACAAATTCACTAACACAGGTGAATATTTGGTCAAGCCTGCATAACACACTATATTTGAGTGTGTTTGAACACAATGCAACCACTTACCAAGCTTAAGAGGGTTGGATCAAAATTTAAGCAAGCAAAGAAAAGTGAAGAAGTCCCCTGGTGCAGGAACACTCCAAAGTGAGCTTGAACTTTTTAATTTTTAAAATATAACTTGAGAAAACAACTAAACTATCCATTTTAGACTAAATCAAAGCTATATCAAAAACTTTTATCAAATCATTTTGACTTTAGGAGGTCAAAGCACACTATTCCAAACACCCCTTTATACATGACAGATTTATTTTAAACTAGCAAATTTGAAATCTATTGAACTTAATTTGATTACCAGATAACAATTATCTTAAAACAAGCTTAACAAACAATCCTAAGCATTCAATAAGCCATTAACAATAAGCTATACTAATCTAAGTTAATATTTTTGGTTATTATGATTTTTATGACAGAATGAAGAAAACCTATGATCTAATATTCTATAGCTAAAAACAGATTTTAAGACAGGATTAATAAGCACAAGTGGACAACAATAAGCACAAATAAGCTAATCAATAACCAGGTTAAGCAAGTAAGCAATTTAAGCTAGGAAAATTAAGACAAAAACAATAAATGGAAACTTACAGGAAACCTTAGCTTAACAAAGGTTATAAAAGCTCAATTGAGCATCTACAAGCTCTGGCTTATCCTAAGATAAGCCAGTATAAGTCCATATGAGTTCTTCCCTTTTAAACTCATCTTCCAAATGTCACAGTTCAATAGCATAGGTAATTAAGCTTGTTTTAGAGTTTAAGTAGATTAAATGAACAAATGAGCTCTATCACAAGCTTAGAGACTTGTGAGAGCTTATAAGAGCTTATTGAAAGCTTGAATGAACAAACGGGTATAAAAGATAATGAAGTGAAATTCAACTTTATTTATTACTTGAAATTGAGTGATTACAATGCTTGGGAAATGGAAACTGACTGAAAACTAAGAGATTACAATATTTAAAAGCTAATCTAACATTATTCTATAAGCTAAAAAATTACACACTACTGTGTGAAAAATGGGGGTTTATATAGGATAAGCTAATTTACTACTACTTAAAAAACGGGAAAAGGAAGATAAAATGTGTGTGTGTGAGTGTGCTATTTATAGTCACAAGCTGAACCTCCTAGCCTTTCCTTGCTCTACACGCTCCTTTTAATTATATCCGTACGATCTTCTAATCATTGGAGAGTTGATTATGCCCCTTGGATCATGTGATAACTCACACGGATTGCCAACGTGGCAATCCGTGATTGAGACGTTTGTGCTTTTTCTCTGAGTGACTTCTTTGCAAATCCCAACCTCCTCTTGTGCTTCCTTGTATCTACGTGGCCTCCCTAGCTAGATTGACCAATAGGATGCTTTGAAGTGACTAATTTATCCCTTCCATTTTGTTCTTAGATCCATGAATTGTCTACTTTAACCTTCAATTGTAAAAACCCCTTTGATTTTATCAGTTGGTGAAAGGTTAGGGATGGATGAACAATAATAACTTGATTTCGCGCCTATTTTTAATTGAACAGGTAAAAGGGGGTATAACTTTGGGGTATTGGCAAGATCAGTCCCTCTCTTTGTAAAGTGTAAATAGAATACTCATCCAAGTGTATAACATCTTTCAAATTTGGCACATTTGGTCCCTGGAGTATTATAAAAGGTTATGGGCTTAGGTTTCGGGCTTAGGCTATTGGATTTGATTCCGGGTAAAGGGTTTTGAATCCGGGTAAGGGTAAAGGTTAAGGCCCAATAGGCTAGGGATTATTTGTGTAATTATAGATATTATGAGGGACTGATTTTGTGATTTTGGATTGTTGTCATCTAGTGTTGACTTTGGTTGACTGAGAGTTGACCAAGGGTTGACTTTTTGTCTTTTGCTAGGAAACTTCCGGCTCTTGTACACTCTTCCGTTCCTCGTGTCCGTGTTTGCCTGTTTTTGACGGTTTTCTCGTGATTTTTGTCTTATCCATACCTGCACACACAAAACACAAAAACACACATATCTTTGTCATTTTAATCATGTTTTTGGTATTAGGGTCATTTTTAGTGTTAACGGATATGTGTATTTTACACCTATCATTAGGAGGGTGGTCTTTTCATTGGTTCTTTCCATGTAGCAAGTAAACAATCCCATACATTCCTCTCGTATCTCTCAAACTTTTCACTCACAGATTCTTCCTTTTCTTCTCCATTTGATCCGTTTTATATAAAGTGAAATGAGATAAGAAACGGCTACAACATAATCAATCACGCATTTTCTCAATGCTGCAATTACAAACAATGTATATATTTTAGTAATCTGATAACTACATAAAGACCAGTTTTAAAGCCCTTTATACTGGTTACTCTGCTGGTATTAAACAGCGATAAATTAAATTTTCTTTGTCAATAAAAAAAGAATAAAAAAAAAGAAGTGGTTACTGATTAGCCATAACTTAAGACTATCACAATACAAAGATAGTCTATACTTCTATATCGAACTAAAAAATAATGGTGTACCACTCTTGTTAAAATGTTGAAACCTTAAAACTAAAATTTAAAACTTAAAATCTATTAAAGAAGCCTTTCAAAAAAAATCTATTAAAGAAGCCTTTCAACAAATCTATTAAAGAAAACTTAAAATTAATTAGTTTACTAATTAATAATAATTGTAGAATATAGTTGATTTTGTAATTAATTCAGAAAACACATTTAGTTATTTGTGAAACTGTCAACCGTGTATAAGTATTAGTGTATATCAAGAATCAACCATAATCACGATTCACGGTTATAACTATTTGTCATTATACATCGTCGCTTTGAATGGGTATTCGTCTAATAAGTACTTCAGAGTCCAGTTTCTATTGCATGTTAAATCTTGGCGAAATGCCTTGGCAACATCAGCTATACAACGTACGTTTTATAAGAATATACTACTATTGCTTATATAGATAACGAAATCTAAGATTAAGAGTTAAAAGAGAATGTTTGAATACAGAGCTTGCACGAAAGCGAAGATTAAACCAAAACAATAATCAACCAAACAAAGTTACGATAATAAAACAAAAGAACACAAATGATTAACGTGGAATGTAACACCCCCAAACTACGATACGCAGCGAAATACAACATTTGGGGTGCTACTTCATAATGCATGCACACGAGTCCCAGTAAATGTTCAAAGATACGTTTATAAAACACCATTTCTATTTATTAAAAGATCAGAGTTACAATGGTCCCAATATTAATACAAAATTTCATTTCTAAAAGTCTCAGCCCGACTTGATTTCTAAAAACAATACATTTAGTTTATGACATTATTTCACCGAGGCACCGTCCTTGATATCCGCGTTCCGTCCCATCCGAGCCATCAATAGTAGTTCACCTGAGATACATGCTTAAAAAGGTCAACAAAACGTTGAGTGAATTCATAGAGTTTATAATCGACACATAGAACGCATAATTTGGGTTCCACAAAACATCAATAACGTTGCCTCGTAAGTCAAGTTATAAAAATAGTGAATTCTAACTAAAGAGCCCGTGTACCGAAACTTAACACATTCATTCCTGTAGGACGAAATTATGTCCGAGAAGTATGCCCCTTCTTCTAATACTAACCAAAAAATGTCCGTTTGACAGGGTGTTCGCAACGGATTCAAATCCTGGACAAGGTTGTCAAACCCAATAGATCTATTTAATGCATTAGCGTTCACCAACACATGGTAACTAACGGTCACACAGCAAAAAGGCATATACTCAGTAGTGAAGGAATCATATTCAAGTATCAAAAATAGTTTGCGTTCAATTTCACAACACAAGCAATATATCCCCCTCGCGGAGTTAAAAACATTGAAAACATTTAAAAGCGAGGCAATGAACTCACCTTGATCAAAAGCCGATGATTAAACAATAAAGTCTAGCACGAAAATCTAGAAAACGCGATCACGACCTATAATTAGAGTCGTTCGATTACTATGTCGAAAAGTATAGTCAACGATGCGTTCATCGTATCAACAAAATCGTATATGGTATATATATATATATATATTGATAAATCCACTTACATCGTCCTAGATCTAAAACTCCACATAGTGAGTACGATCATTCTCTCGTTTATTTTATACGTTGCTTAATCGAAAACTTTCTATTTTTGAAAACTTTCTATTTTTGAAAAGTTACTATTTTCAGAAAGTTACCATTTTTAGTAGGTCTCGTCTTCTAATTATATTTGTAATAATATTTATTTATCTGATCGCACACTCGACGCTTAATTTGGTTATTAATTACCCATACCGGGATTATGTCCCGTATATTACAAAAGTTTTTATTTTTAGAATCTTCTTCGTTCATAACAATCGTTAAGTCTAAAATATTATACTCGTAATAATAATAACGTTTATTATTTTTATAACATCCGACAAGTTTAGTATTAACCCGTTGACTTTCAAAAGTCAACGTTAGACTTTATTTGACTTTGACTTTATATATATATATATATATATATATATATATATATATATATATATATATATATATATACTTAAATCTGACCCGCTCAAAACGACCCATTATAACATATTTTTACGACTCATACTCAAAAAAGATTTTATGCAAACGACAATCCGGACAACTTTTTAGTTTTAGCCGAGACCCGAAACTCGACAGAAAATGACCAAAATGCCCCTGCAAGTTTTTACAGGAACTATGACACTTTTAATAAAAATGCAGATTTTGACCCGTTATTACTCGATTTTAAAACTAGCAAGCCTCGCGACAAGGTAAAACGTCATTTCGAGCAACTTTCGTGTTTCGCCGGAAGGCCGAAACGGACTCGAAAGTGCTCAAAACAGGCGTTTAAAATTCTGACAGCAACTAGTAAACCATAATAGTTAGAAAAATTCTCAAGCTTTCAAATCTTTTTTCGCTGTAACTTCTTCGTTAATAGGAGTTACGGGGCGTTCTAATTACCGAAATGATCGTAAAAATACCCTCTACCATATTTTCTAGCCCAAAATCATATTTTACAAAATCTCGAACCTCGTTTTCCGCACCAAAGTTTCTGCTCGAATTTATACTTTTCGAAACCCCTTAAAACCTCATTTTCGCTTCATAACAACTTCAAAATACGCCTAGCGAACCTATTTTGATCATCCAATATCATTTCTAATATAGTCTAACGCAAGATTCAATCGGATTTCATCACATGCAATTATAAAAAAAGAATCAAATCGCGAAAACAAATATAATACAAGTATTAAAAATACTTACAAAGCTATAATAAGCAAGATTAACAATCAAAATCGTCTCCTTTGCCCTTTTCTTTTCTAGCCGTGACTTTGGACCCAACCAAAACCAAAAACCAAATATTTTTCCAATTAACCAAGCTTCTAAAAACAATTATCTAGCTATTTTAAACAACCCCTTTTAAACTGAAACTTCTCAATCTAACCCGAAACCCAACTCCTTCAAACTCAATGCATGTGGGATTTTATTACATGGAAACGTAGGCCTTATCACGAGGATTAATATTTTGTAACTTGATTATAATGCATGTTGGAAAATTGACGGAAAATGGTAATGGTTTGTTTGGCTGGTCGTGAATAGTAACAAAGGAGGAGAGAAAAGAAAATTTTTGATAAAAGTTTATAAGTGTGTGTAGGTGGCTTTATATAGAAATGAAGTTTGACACTTTAGCACTTTAGTCCCTCCATACTTTAAGTCTTGCAAAACTAATACAAAAGCGTTTCTTTTATTTTAAAATCGGCCAACAACTCGGGTCACACCACGTTAGTAAATATTTTTATTCCGTCCCACTAAATTTTAGTTTAATACATTTAATAAAATGTGTACACTTCAAAACGCGAGTCCGGCTCATGACAAGGAACAAAATGACGAAGTCCGTCAAAAATATAAATCTCGTAAAAAAATAAGTTGGGGCGCGTCGTAATATTTCTGATGCCCAAAACGTTTAACGATTACGCGGTCAAGCGTTGACTCGCGAAACGATCAAATAAAAATTTCTAAATTCCTTTCGTAACAAAATACGAAAATAACTATTCATGACAAATAAAAATTTTAAATGTCGATGTTCGCTCTCATGAACTTATAAAATAATAATTATGACGTCGAATTCACGATCGTCATATGCGTCGTAAAACTCGGGTTGTTATATTCCACCCACCTTAAGGGAGCGCAGTCCTGGTGCTCGTCTTTTCTTACTCACCTAAATTTTACTTGTAGTGAGACAGTTTCCTCATTGTCAAATGACCCTACATGCTCGAATTCAAAAATCATACGTTATAATACTCGCCTTGACTATCTCGGATGGAAGTCAATGAAAAAAATGATAAATTATACTAGCAAGATTGAAAATAAAATCGCAACCGCTCTTATCACGAGAGAGAAAAAATACTCCACAAAATATATTCGGGAAGACATAACTCGCGTCGTTTTTAAACGAAAGATCGACCCAAGCCTTAGTTTGGTGATCATTCCAACAAAACAAAGCGCACACCGCTATGCAAAACCTAAACATACGTCGCTAACCAATACTAAAACATACGCCAATAATCAAAACCAATATCTATATACGTCATTATCTAAAACCAAAATACATCAATATTCTAAAACCAAAAATACTTTCAATATCCAAATATCAAATGCTCATTCAATATCAAATCAAAACAACATCGCCTCCCCCCCCCCCCATGGTCTCATTAAAATATGCACCAACCGGGTTTTTGCCGGGGGGGGGGGGGGGGGGAAAAAAATAGTCCGGAGTACATACGACTCCATCAAATGCATTATAGCACCATTACACATAACCACATAATCATATAAGCACATAATCGCTTATTCGTTATTTTTAAATGACTTTACACTTCTATCTAGCTTTACTTAGGCTCTTTATCACCCTTAGCAACAATCATGCTTGCTTTCTACAAGTCTTAGCAAAATAATCGTGCTTTACTTATTAAGAAGCCTCAGCATAGCTATGTCATCATGATGTCATACCACAACCGTGTTGATTGCCCTCATTTATACCAAGCTTGCCAGATGGCCAAGCTTTTTGGAATGATCTGACTTTATTCATGACTATGTTTTGGCCAACCATAGTCAAGATTACGTGTTAAACAAAACCACAATTGACAATGGGACTATCAGGCTTGTTAGTACCTTCAAATCAACTTCATCTACATTTTGGTAAGTTTACCCTATACTTACATCCTATGTCGTATTCACTGCCACACAAAACGACCGGAATGTTTATTACCATTCAAAAGCACAGAGACATAAGACAATAAAGCACATTTTTCAATATTTTGGCGGCGATAAATCCTGCTCAGATAACCACATATTTTCAAAGAAAAATTAAATATAATCAAGAAATATGTTGAGCTTCATGGAATCATGGCTAGTTCGACGAAAATCTAAATTTCCAACGTTACATCATGTCGAATGGCACGTCGACCCTTGGTCCTAACACACCACATCAAATTCTCAGATGACTTAATTAAATCAAGTCGAGACAATTACACACATTCCTAATTCAATACCGTTCGACTTAAGGCGTTAGCTACTTTGATTGTTCCTTCAGGATGGGAACGGATGTCGCCATTCAGCTAGAGTCTCCAATCTTTTTTGCTCTTTTTATACGCACACTAAGTCGTTATGTCAAGGAGTAAGGATCACTATTTGTAACCTTAAGTCAGGAGTCGCTTGGTGCCTTATTCTAATACTCGACGGCTTCAGGTATATCTACAACTATACTACCACTACCTTCTATTTTAGGGAAAGAAGTCTTCTTCACGGCCATCAGTTGATACATCAAAGGCAACACACATATAATGTAGGAGAAGTATTCTCTATTTATCACTTTCGACCTCGAGACTAACCATCTTAGCTTCCACCCACCTTAGGAATCCTTACATCTTCAAGAAGATCCCTTCTCAGCTTCGGTATCAGGTTTATACCCTTGATAGCTCAAATCTACCATTGCTCACTAGCACACCGACTACACTTGGTCTTAACACGTCTCCATAACAACCTCCGATCTTCATTACCACGAACTAGACTTCACTCTTTTCTAGACACACTCGTTCTGAACAATACCGTAGGTATTTTCCCTTTGGGACGACTCGATCACAACGACTCACATGAGACTCTCTCCATGCAGTCGATAGGAGTAGGGTTACTTGAATAAGAATCCGTAGATGGGGTAAAATTATTTTCTCTTTCCGGAAGCTTGACCCAAACATTTATCCTAATTATCAAGCGTTTTAAGGGTGACGATTTACCTGACATAGCGTGGTTCTTCCTAAATTATGCATAGTTGATCAAGTTATGCATAAATGAGGACCAAAACAGACAATCCATGTCCCTATCCTCGTCAAAACATTCTTTTTTCGTACGATTACATGGTAAGTTATTCCTGAAAAAATATTTAAAGAGTAATAAATTTAATTATTTCACGAAAGAAAAGAAAATAGCACCATGTACATACTATATTCTCATTATATTTATATATTTTTTAAAAGTGTATTTATTTGCACCATTAGGGTCCGTTTATGAAATTTGAAAAACAAATTTTTCTTTATTTTCACAATCTAGTTTATTCAACATAAATTAGTACATATTCGCGCAACGACATTTGTTCAAACACACAAATTCGGGGGTTTATTGCTTTTCACAGTTTTTATTTCCATCAATCTAAGGTGATCGTTTAATTTATGTTTTGGTCAATGGTCACAACAAGTTTCAAAATAATACCCACTGAGGATAATGCAAGTAAGTACCATACACATGCGAAAGATTCGCCAATTGAAGTCATCCAACACTCGGGGTCAATTCAATCTCTCAATGAGTTAAATGTCTTGAGGTAACTACGACCTCCAAGCGCCACTTAAGTGAACAACCTGTACATTAAATCTCCTAGAGTTCTAAATCAAAAGTAATAGCTAAAGATTGCACAACCACCACGCTGGTGATAAGATAAAACTCTGAGGCAACAATAACCTCAATCCAATAAACCTAAATCTTGAAATCCTCCTACTTACTAGTCTGTGGACGATAAAAGTATGAGGTTTTCATCTACGAAAAACATTTTGAATCTAATTTCTAGAAACATGGCAGAAAGTTTTGAATCCAAGGTGAAATTATAATTTTACCCCTATTTATCAAAGCCGCCATTTTTCTAAAATTTTATCACTCCACTAAACTGGGTGTATCTCCTAAACTCTGAGTCCGCAAAAGCCGAGACGACCTCTTAAATCTAAGTTTGTTCAATATCTAGAACTTACAGTTTTACATATTTAGGTGTTGTTATATAAGTTTTTGAACTTATTACTCATTCAATTTCTAGTCTTAATTTTTGACTAGTTTTGCCATTTCGGCGATATCTCATTCGTCGGGCGTCGATATGGCTCCATCCGAATTCCTACATGTACTTAAGAGGTTTCTCTACCTCCTAGTCTGATTTCCCAGATCTTCGTTGTGAGAACTCATGTTTTCAGGTGAATAAATTAATTGTATTTTATTCCCAGTTGTTACAGCAAAGTAAATTTTTATTTTTTTCTTTTACCCGATTCGGTAAATATCGTGCTCCTAGTTAAATTCATGTTGTACTTGAGAATTTCTTCCGTCTACGTGTCTATCATAGTTTGATAATTCCATTATTCACCTCTAGGTTTTAAAATTTTTGTTTTTACTATTTTTACGTTTCTACTTCGCGTCTTGCCGAAAATCGAGCCAAACTTATACTTTTACGTTCTTGGTAATTGTTGATCCACGATCTAGCTCATCTAGGATATCATAACCATGATTCAGCGAATAACAATTAATTCATTCATAGTTATGAACAAGGTGTTTTACTACTAACATTATAGATTTCATTAGTATTTCGATAGGATACAAAGGCTTACTTTTACTCTAAGCTACTAAAGCGGGGGGTAGCTACTAAAGCTAGGCGTCTTACAAAGAGTTGACGCTAGCGTACACACACACACTTTAGGTTAACATTGTGAAATGGATTGAAAATCATAAACCTAGACGCCTACCTCTCTTTATATACTAGAGAGGCTAGGGTTTACAAGACTTCCTGTAGAAGATAAGTATAAAATATTTAGTCTTGTAGGTCCTTCATCTTTTATATCTTTTGTCATATCAACTCAAAGTATAATTCACCAAAACAATTCTTCCCCCTAGTTGATAATGAAAATAAAATCATATAGCACTGCTTCCCTGAAGCTATTTAAAGATGAAGACTTTCCCTTAATCCATGCTTCCTTCCCTTTTTGTATATCAAATAGGGGTCTTCTGAAAATGAGCAACTTCCCCTCAAATAGTGCATGTAGTGAATCTTGAACTCAGTAGGCTCCAAGTAGTGATCAATGATGAAGAAAAATGAATAATACGAATTTGTTGAAGAAGTTGAATTTCCCAAACTTGTGTCTTATATCCTGTTTATCCACATGACGTCGAGTCTCATACCTGCTATGTATAAGTAGACCTATGTCTCTTGACAAAATCCTCATTCCTCTATTAAATGAGACACTGAGCACAATAACGTAACTCCTTAAAGTGATAGCAAATGTACGTAGTAAGCATCATAAGGTAGATCGTACACCTTTGCTAGATTCATCAAGTCTTCGTCACCGCCTTATAATCACGAACAAGTTATCTTAAAGGTGACCACTCCTTTAAGATATGATAAGAACATAAAACTTGTGAAAATCAACTACAACATCAAATAAGTAATAATCAAATGTCTTCTTCAAATAATCTCCAAAACGAGCCATAAACATCATCATCGTTCAAGATCCAAACGCGTCCAAAACCCAAAATGTGTGTGTCATCCGATATCGGCCAACGCTAGCGGTACAAACTAGCTATATCAGACAACGCTAGCAGACTTAACTGAGTAATGCTAGCTGTATTAACAACCAAACCAAAACAGCAATACTTTTTTTTGCATAGCATATTAGGGTTTGTTGGAACCCTAATATTAGTGTATATCTGCTGCTACCAAAAACCATAAAACATACACGAATAAAACCTTGTATCAAACCCTAGATCAAGAGCAACCTGTTCTGATACCAATTGTAGAAACCTGATTGTAGGCTTCATAGATCGTTTTGCCCATCTAGGATATCATAACATTGATCACG
>BQNB010100405.1:0-24707 GCA_026074375.1 Tanacetum coccineum
TAAGCTAAGAGGGTATAAACTAACCTAAATAAGCTATAAAAAGGCTACAAGCTAAACTAAATAAGCTGTAACAGCTTATATTGAGAAAAATCAGCATGAGTAGTGGTATTGCCACTACTCTTTTCTTTAATATGATCGTCATCAGAATAGAAAGCTTCATAATCCGGAAGAGAATAATCAGAACGGGTAGTGGTACTGCCACTACTATTCTCTTCTAAATCAAAGCAGAAAGTTTCAGATTCGGGTGAAGAATTATCAAAGGTGTTAGTCTCCTCCAAGAAAAGGTTAAGAGATATGGAGGAAGACTTGGTCATAACATCGAAAGATGGAACGAGATTATCTTTTAATGCTTCGATGTTAGCAATAAGAAGATTGACATTCAACAATTTTTCACGAAGGATATCGTCTTTAATTGTTAGAAGAATATCATCATCAATCCCTCCAACTTCTGGGATAACAATCTCCACCACCTCTAAGCTGACGATCTCAGCATCGGAAGGTGATGCATCGACATAATCGATATCCTCACCGTAAAGAGAATTGTCATCACTCAAAGTAGAATCATCGTTGAAATCGATGATAGTTTCAGAGTGTTCTTTGAAAGCTTCAAGAGGGGTAGGATTGTTACAAAGAGGCACATCACACACACTGTCGGGAATACCCTCAGACTCACTTGGGATCGGGACAAGGTTCTCAACACTAGACTTTATTACTTCGTCTGATTTCATTGCCAGAATAGTGTCAAGATGCTCATCCTCCATTATGACAGAGTCAACGAGCTCCTTGGTTGATAGAACGGTTGTGATTGCAATGGTATCGTCCTCGTCATCATCGTAGCAAATGGGAATCTTCCAATATCGATCTTTAGCCGCTTGCTCTTTCGCAATTCGCTTTTCTTCTTCCTTCTTTTGCATTATTTGACCAGCCAATTCACATATGGATGTCATTTTCTCCATAAGCTTATTTTGAGAATTGAGAAGCTCATTTTGAGCATTGAAGATTGGATGATTGACGGTATATTGCGGGGGTTGAAATTGGTCAAAACTAAAAGAATTATGATCATAGCAAGAATTTTGCTCATGATAATAGTCTTCATTCATTGGTTGACATTGGTAAGTTTCATGAGGTCCCCCGCAATTTTCACAACAAGGAAATTGTTATGGGTAAAAATTATCAAATCGGTCATAACCGGAATAATTAGAATCATAACACGGATTAGGTTCATAATAATTCAATGGTTGACATTCAAAAGTATCATGCGGGCCCCCACACCAGGTACAACAAATATATTGTTGTTGAAAACTTGGTGAAGTTAATGGAAAATTATTATCGAAGTTTTGATTGTAACAAGGGTCCGGATTAGAATTAAACGGAACTTGTGTTGGACAATCGTAACCAAAATGAGCATCGTTTCCACATAACTCACAAATATTCGTCTCGTACCGGGGTTGTGGAGGGTAGTCGGAAAAATTTTGAGATTCATTGAAAGAGTTTGGATTTGGATTATAATCGAATGAATTTCCATCTCTTGAAGCGCAAAATGAACAAAATCCTCCTCTTAACGGGCCTTCACACCCACAACAAGTGACTGGCTTTCCATCACCATAAGTGCAATTTAAACAAGTTCCAAGTAGAAGATTAACACCACACTGCGGACACGTACATAGATAACAATAAAAGCCATCACATGGTTGTCCACACCCCGTACACTCACGTTGGTTAAATGACGTCATAAGAAATAATTAAACAATATAGAGGATAAGAAGAAAGAATTAAACGGATAAGAGGTAACGGAGAATATTTTTGGGCTTTTGAAAATAATTCATAAGAAAAGGAATTAAAATAAAAAAAATATTTTTGGTAACCGAAAATTAAACGTGCACGGTAGCTCTCTAAAAAATACGTACAAGAAAGCGGAGGAGTTGGTAAGCGCGAGGCGCTATTTAGAATAACCCTTCTCCTTTTGGGTGATGTTGATCAAACCCGCCTTAAACTTTCCTTATAGCACGTAATCTAAAGGTGAGCCGTAACAACGATTAACAAATGGTTATTTTTATATTAAAATAAAAGAAAATAGAAGTGTAAAATATTCACAAACGGAAAATAACTTCACGAGGAAGGTTCTTCAAAAACACTAATCTTCGAACGAAACACGATAATCGTAACACACTTCCCCGGCAACGGCGCCAAAAATTTGGTACGCTCCGAACACACTATATATAATATAATATATAAGTATATAAGGATTATATCAAATAATAGTATAGTAAGTATTTTCCGTCGGGTTTTAGAAACGAGCTTTTAACCAAAGTAGTCTCAAAAACCTCCCGGGTCGTTTTCCCTCGACGAAGTGTGAATTGAAAATCGGTAACGTCCGTGATCGCGCGTTTTGAATGGTTTCAAAGATTTTGATTTGGGTTTTCTAAATACTACTAAAAATAAATGACAAGTAGATAAATATACGAAAACAGGTAAGCAAGAAATGACAATTAAACACGTAAGCATAAAACGTAAACGGGAATTAAAAACGCGATATTTAAAACCTAAATTATCTAAATTTAAACTTAAAATGATATTCTAAACTATTTCTAATCCTATTTGACTATTTAAAAAGAAATGCTAAAGAAATCCTAAAACGAGAACACTTAAAGTTGAAAAATGAAGAAAACGAGAACGGGAACGAAATCCCGTTCTTTAAAAAGTGAAATTTCAAAATATTAACCTTACGAAAGCAAATCTATTTTTTCTAGGTTCTAAATGTTAAAAGAAAATTTTCTAAAAAAGAATTATAATTTTTTTGACTTTTATTTTATTTAATATGAATTAAAAACTGTTTTAATGAAAATTAAATATTAAAAATAGCAAACTTAATGAGAAAAATATGAAAAAATTACAAAAAGTACTTTGACTTATGCTGATTCTAGGAAAAATAAAGTGGCGAACCCAGCTTATTAAATAAGCTACGAAATCAGCTAAATAAGCTGGATAAGCAAAATGACTAAAATGTGGTTAATAGATAAATTTTGTAAACTAGAATTGAAAAAGTCCTCAGGGCAGTTGGTGTTGTGTGTGTGTGCTAAGGTGCTGGCTTAACAAAGGGGAGGTCATGGGTTCGACCCCCATGCCTCACCCTTTTTATAAAACATTTTTTTTTATTTTCTTTTTAAAAACTTAAATAACAACTAAAAAGGAGAAACTTTTACAAAAACACTTTATAAAAACTAAAAAATAAGCACAAAATAAGCTGAAAGATGTTGGCAGTTTTTGCTTTTTTACTAAGTTATACTAAGGCAGCTTAACTATGACTTATTTAAACTCAAAAAGCTACTAGGAAGCTAAAAGGCTAAAAACAGCCTTCACCCTAAACATAATAAGCAATAGTGAACAGGACATAAGCAAAATATTGAGCTAAAATAAGCTACAATGCCATAATGCTTAATACCAATAAAGGGCTTAAAGGCTTGAACTGATAAGCTATATAAGGTAAAATAAAAGGGAAATTAAGCAAAAAAAACAAATAAAGGCAACATAAAATAAGCATCTAAGAACAAAATTCAACAAGGAAAACAAGCTGAATAAGCCAGAAATGAGCTTAAAGGTTCAGCAGTACTAACTTTAAAGTTAGTACTGCTATTTTTAACTTAAAACTGCTAGGCTTATTTCTTAAGCTATTAAAAACTAAATAAGCTAAGGCCAATCCAAAATAAGCTAAGACAAACAAGAACCTACACCTAACAAGCTAGAGGGAAACAAAATAAGCAATATTAAATACCAAATAAGCTCAGAATCTTAAAAAGGGCAGAATTATTTTTTTTATATACTAATACTAAGATAAGTTAACTGTTAGGCTCTTAAAGGGGGAATAAGCTAGCGGAAATGAAAACTAAGCTAACACAGATAAGCTATACTACCTAAAAAATGAAGGAAAATAAGCCAGGAAAAATAAGCAGAAAAGCCAGAATAAGCAAATAAGCAAATTGCACAAAACTGCATACACAACAGCCAAAGGGGGACTTTTTGGGCTTAATTTTAAGCCCTTAAAGGATCCTTATGGCTATGGGGCTTATAAGCTCTTAAAGCTTGACCAATGGGCTATTTAAAACAGCTGACAAAAAGGAATTTGAAACACTTATAAGTCAAGAAAACTGCTTATGAAAAAGGGCAAGTTACACAGGGCACATACTTTTTGGTTTTATTTCTCTTAAAGACAATGGCTATTTGCAGGCTTAAAATTAAGCTAGGAAATAAGCTCCAAAGTGAAAACTTAGTCAAAACAGATTGAGTGTGACCTAAAATGAGCTTATGCTCAAAATTTTGAAAGTTAAGAACAATTTAAAGTATCTGATATTTGAAGATTAAAAAGTGGCTTTTGAAACTAAAAACACTTAACTAAAACTTGACAGATTTGATTAGAACAAAGGTAAACCAAAAGAAAACTATACTAATGCATTAGACACTATAAAAGGACACTAACTCAATGCTCAAAACCTATTAAAAAGTTTTTAATCAAATAAGCAACATAATACTGTTTTTGTTACCTTAGTTTCAAAGACCCCTTTAGAAAAACTTAAATACAATTTTGAAGACTTAAAAACATTGAGAAACAGATTGAAAACAACTCAATATGGTTTGTCAAAGTTCACCAAATGACCCAACAGGTTTTTAAACTACTTTGACCCGTTTAAACCCATGTTCTACCCTTGACCCAAACACTCCTTAAACTTTTTAAACTCAAATTTTAAGCTGATTTTAAAGGTTTTAAGCAATGAGGTTTAAAGACAGATAAAAAGCATTCAACATTAAGCTAAAGTAAACAACAAACAAACAGAAATAAGCACTGAAATAAGACAATAAGCAATAAGCAATACAAGCATATAAATGACAGATTTGCATAAAAAACTTAAACTAAAGGCATAAAAGCATTAAACAAGCATAAAGAACATGAATAAGCACTAATAAGCTGAAAGTAAGCAATAATAAGCACTTGTACAGTAATAAGCAAAATATGAAAAAGGAAACTTACTTGATCCCTTGCTCTAAACAGGAATTAAAGGACAAGTGGTCCTTAGAAACTTGAAGTAGACCTAACCTCTAATCCTAACAACCCCTAGGTCCAAGTATGCAACAATTTTAAACCCAAGGATCCTTCCAAAATAGATCCTTCTTCCATTAGCAGCTTATAAGATCACTAAATTCAAACCAAATGCAACAGTACTTGATGGAACAGTAATAGAGAATTGAGAATAATGACTTATAACAACTTTGATATTTAAAATAGAATGTAAAGAGAGCTTATGAAATAAACTTGGACTTTTATTAAGAGCTTAAAACAGTTACAATGCTTTAAAAGTAAGACAGGATTTAAAATAACATTTTCAAATGAAATTTACACTAAAGACTGAATTTAAATCCTAAAAAACTACCTTCCTAAAATGAAATTACAAAGCCCTATTTATAGAACTAATGAGCAGGGGAGCCTCTTGAGGTTATGTTAGTTGTGTGAGGTGAAACCTTTGACCCTTCTATCTTCAATCTTGTCTGTTAATCTTGACTTGATCACCACTTTTTTCTATCACAACCCTTAGATTATAAACCCCTCACACGGATTACCAGCGTGGCAAGGGTGAGGGTGAACATGCGTTTTGCGTGAGAAGATACCTTCTAGAACCCTTTGATGTGACGTGTATGATGTGCGAATGTTGAAATTGTGGTGTGTGTGAGATTTTTACCCTGGGTTAATGTGTTCTTGGCGGGTGTTCAGTTGGGGAAGATGTACAGCGTTTGGTGGGTATATGAGTTTTGGGTTTACCTGGGTAGGGGTTTGGGTCATAGGCCTGGTTAGGTCATGAAAGTTTTTGGTCGAAATTGCAAAACTTTCCCCTTGTATTTTTCATTATTGGTCCCTGGAGTTATGTGAGGGATTTCACCGTTAGTCCTTAAAGGGACTAACGGGGGTGTTATAGGGGAAAACGGGGTGTTAAGTGGTGATGGGCTTGTTGTTTGGGCCGGGTATTGCTTAAAAAGACTTGGGATTTTTATTTAGGTTTAAGGTTTATAAGTGTATAAGTGTGATGTCCCGGGCCCACTAGGTGGGTACGGGTGGGCCCACTTTTGGCAGTTTAGGTTTTCGGGTTCGGTTTTCGATGCTCTTTCCAAATCCACTTCCCGGGGTTGAATTTGACTTGATTTGACTTTGACTTTTTGTTGACTTTTGGCTTTAACTTGACTTTTGCTTCACGCTCCTTCCATTCTCGTGCTTGGTTTTGTCGTTTTGGCTTTGTTTTTGTCCTTTTCTTAGATATCCGGTACCTACACTGTACAAACACAAAAACAAGCATATATATGGCATTTTATGTGCGTTTTTGGTTGTTTAGTGTCGATTTATTAGGTAAAAGGTATGTGCATTTAAGCACATACCAAAATCCCCCATACTAAGGTATTGTCGTGTCCTCACGCAATGTTATGAAGTAAACACTTAAGAAAACCAAGACTCTCAATCCCCCTCGACTAATAACCTTGAAAAGTAGCTAAGTATTCATCAAGGGAAATAAAGAATCAATAGCTTTGAAAAGCCCCGTCTTTACCATTTTTAAATATATACACTTATTCCTACACATATTTTTGTATTTTTCATTTTTCTCATTTTTTGTACTTTTCATATTAAGCAACTAACTAGAACGTTTGACTTTCATTATTTTATAACTTTTAGGGATCATAGAACAAGATGCATTTCGATTCGAGAATGCCCCAAAAAGGATAAATTCATCGTCCCCGACTTTTCACTTGCTCCAAACCAAGCTTAAACGAAATCACCGTTAAATATCAGTTAAGATGCTAACACTACTCATATTTGCAATTTGTGAACTTTTCACTCTCGACAATTTTTATAATTTTTATGTGAATTTGCTAGTTTGACATTTACAACCCATGGATCATCGTTTAAGAAATTACTATGCTTCAGTTCCACACGAGATATAATGAGTTTGGAAGGCCGAAGACTTCCCATGTAGCGACTTTCGTCTCGGCACATCCCAACCTTGCGGCTAAGTGACCAGGCTTTTGACACCCCACAGAGACTAGTATCAGGACTCACGGACCTTAGGTTTCAAAACTCTCAGGTTTCCTGTATATTCATAGCTTTAAAATAGAATAGTCAAAGTCCAAAAGCATATTTAAATTTAACAAAAAGAGATCTTACATTTATTAATTCACACTTAATATTAAACATAACATTGATGCAATTGTAACCCTCGACCTTTTAGAAGGCTGCAACATCGGTTGTGAGCCGGCAAGATGCAGCAAACTTTTATCAGTCTCGGATTATTATTCTTACTATGGGCTTTCTTTAGAAGGTTGTAACATCGGTTGTGAGCCGGCAAGATACATCAAACTTTTATCAGCCCACGGTTTATATTATTTACTTATTATTCATCATTTTTTTTTGAAATAAACTTGATACCACGATACATAGAGAAGACTTCTTTTTGGAAAATATAAGTATATATTTGAACTAAGACTAAAATTTTTGCTATTAACTACATAAAAATTGTTGATTTAAGTTTAATCTCCAAAAATAGCACGTATTATTAGTCCGGATAAGAGCTTATGGGAGAAAAAACCACAAATTACATACATGAGCTCTTAAGATTTCCAAATAATCCTTGTTTAGCATCCAACTTGTAAATAACACTATCATTTTTTGTTCTTCGTAATTTTTGCGAACGCTTAGTCTAAAGGTTTAAGGAACAAGCTAGAGATCAACACGCTCGATCGGGTCAAAATTTATTCTTATTCTACCCAGCAGGAAAGTCAAAATTGTGACAAGACACTTATTTTATTTTTGAAAATTTTTAAATTTTTTTATTTTTTTGAAATTTTGGTGGTAAAAACGGGGTTACGTGAAAACAACGACTGCAGGCACAATCAAATCGAAGATCCCCCCCCCCCAATACTAGAATTAAACATTGTCCTCAATGTTTTAAGAAGGGTCTCTACGCAAATCCTAAGCCGTTTATTAAGTATGCTTAAAGAAAAACGTTAGTCGATAAGATTTGGATATTGGATTCCTAAATGAAGCTGAGGATTTGAAGCTCGAGTGATCGAAGGACAACACCACGAGCACGAGAGGCTTCAAAATCCGGGCAATCCTGGATAATAAACCACAAAACACAAAAACACGGATAATGGAAGAGGCGACCCTCAACACAACACACAACACTTATTAGCAAATAGAAAGAAGATAGAATGGATAAGCATGGGTTGCCACCCACGAAGCGCTTGTTTTTGTTAACCGATTCTTGAGCCTGATTGACCCTGGAATTCATTGGTCCATGGGGGAGCAAGTTGGGGAGATAAAAATCTCCATCGGACTTTCATTCGAGTGGTTTGGATAAACATTGAATTTCATGAAAGTTCCACTCCGATGAGATACACATGGCATAAAAGAATGATAAACGGAGAAGCCAGGGTCAAAAATGGTATCTTCATTCCCGCAAGAGAGAAGATATGGTGGAGAAATGGGATACGTGAGAAAAGCAAGAAAAATCAATACAACATATGCCAAGAGAGAATCAATAGAAAGAATGAAATCTAGATCAAGGGTGGGATGGTTGGCAAAAAATATAAAAAAAATATAAAAACAACCAAACAAAGAATAAAAAATCTAAAAAAAACATGAAAACTCTTGGTTATTTTGTTGGAATAATATCTTCTACCATATCATAGTGAAAATCACCCAGATCACGGCTCATTCTTAAAAGTTGAAAACACATCATACTCGGTGGAGATATGATGTGAGCGAGTACACCGGCGAATCTCCTCATGTTAAAAGTCATACTCTATCGGCAAGGAGGAAACGGATTGATCGGAAAGTTCATAGATGAACGAATCATATTGAGGAAAATAGCATGAGTAGTGAGTACTGCCATTACTCTTCTCTTCTATATGATTGTCATAGAAAGCTCTTTCATAATACGGGAAGAGATAAATCGATCGAGTAGTGGTACTGCCACTACTATTCTCTTCCAAATCAAAGCAGAAAGTTTCAGATTCGGTTAAAGAATTATCAAAGGTGTTAGTCTCTACAAGAAAATGGTAAGAGATGTGGAGGAATGGACTTTGTTACAAAAATCGGAAGATGGAGTGGATTTATCTTTTAATGCTTCGATCTTAGCAATAAGAAGATTGACATTCGACAATTTTTCACGAAGGATATTCGTCTTTAATTGTTAGAAGAATATCATCATCAATCCCTCCACTTATGGAATAACACAATCTCCACCTCACTCTAGCTGACAGATCTCAGGCATCGACGGTGTGCACTCGACCATAAGATCGTATCCTCCACCGTAAAGAGAATTGTCTACTCTAAGTAGAATCTTCCTTGATATCGTTGATAGTTTCAGGAGTGTTCTTTGAAAGCTTCAAGAGGGGTAGATTGGTTACAAAGAGGCACATCACACACACTGTCGGGAATACCCTCAGACTCACTTGGGATCGGGACAAGGTTCTCAACACTAGACTTTATTACTTTGTCTGATTTCATTGCCAGAATAGTGTCAAGATGCTCTGCCTCCATTATGACAGAGTAAACAGAGCTCCTTGGTTGGATAGACGGTTGTTATTGCAATGGTATCGTCAGCGTCATCATCATAGCAAATGGGAATCTTCTAATATCGATCTTTAGCCGCTTGCTCTTTCACAATTCGCTTTTCTTCTTCCTTCTTTTGCATTATTTGACCAGCCAATTCACATATGGATGTCATTTTCTCCATAAGCTTATTTTGAGAATTGAGAAGCTCATTTTGAGCATTGAAGATTGGATGATTGACGGTATATTGCGGGGGTTGAAATTGGTCAAAACTAAAAGAATTATGATCATAGCAAGAATTTTGCTCATGATAATAGTCTTCATTCATTGGTTGACATTGGTAAGTTTCATGAGGTCCCCCGCAATTTTCACAACAAGGAAATTATTGTGGGTAAAAATTATCAAATCGGTCATAACCGGAATAATTAGAATCATAACACGGATTAGGTTCATAATAATTCAATGGTTAACATTCAAAAGTATCATGCGGTCCCCCACACCGGGTACAACAAATATATTGTTGTTGAAAACTTTGAAAATTTTATACGAAATTAAAGTCTTGATTGTAACACGGTTCCGGATTATAGGTAAACGGAATTTGAGGTGGACAATCGTAACCATAATAAGCATCGTTCCCACAAAACTCATAAGAATATGTCAGGGGTTGTGGAGGTGGGTTAGGAGAATCATCCACAAAATTAGGAGTTGAGTCATAAGTGAATGAATTTTCATCTCCGGAATAGCATGTCGGGTGAACACTTGGCAAAGTCTGTGGGAGCTCATCAACGGTTTGATTGTTGCATGGTTCCGGATTAGAGATAATCGAAATTTTTAGTGGACAATTATAACCAATATGAGCACCGTTCCCACAAGACTTGCAAGTATATCGTTGACAAAAGATATCGTCTAACGAATTACCACACCCGTAACAACAATGATCAATGTGTGGAGGACTTTGCGAGGAATTTTTACCGGGGTTTTGATTGACAACGAATAGCTCTTGATTTTCATTAACAAAGTTAGTATCATCATCGGATGACTCGGAAGTGTCTTGGAAATCTTGAAAAACTTCCTCCAATGTCTTTCGTATTAGAGCACATTGTCGACAATATAGGCCATGAACCGGGTCTCCACAATTGAGACAAAATTTTTCAAAAATAAGGGGTCGTTGAGACGAGTCGGGTACAGGAACAAGAATCTTGTCTTCAAGACTCCCTTTTGAACAACCACAGTTTCTAGTGTACAAAGCTCCACAAGACGAGCATTCTTTAATCGCGTAAAGGGGATTTAAACGATAGTCGAATGACGCCATAAGAATTAAACAATTTAGAGGGATAAGAAGAAGAATTAAATTAGAGGGTCGAGAAAATAAGAATTAAATGAAAAAGAGGTTAAAAGAAGATTATTTTTGGTTTTTCGAGTTTTTCAAACAACATATTTTATTAAAGGACAAAACGAGATCGAATAACTTAAACCTAATAATCAACAAGCTTCACGGTAGCTCTTTAAAAGTGTTTAACTTTCAAAGGTGAGCCGTATATCGCAAGTGACACAAAAGGCAAGTTTTTGAATCTTTGGTTTGGGTACTTATTAATGGATAATACTTCAGTTGAAAGTATTATTTGTTGGTGTTCTTTTACTAACTTGTGATTTCTATTTATTTCTTTTTATGGACAATGTTTTTTTTTCTTGTTTTTATTTATCTTATACTAATACTAATAAAAGAAAATAAAAAATATTTTTGTGTTTTATATTTTTATAAATAAAAGAAAATATTCACAAACGGGAAAATTAACTTCACGAGGGAAGGGTCTTCAAACACAACAAACTTCAACTCGATAATCGTACACGGCCTCCCCGGCAACGGCGCCAAAAATTAACAGTTCCTTTTTAATACATATAAATATATAATAAATATATATAATAAATAGGATAATATCAATAATAGTAGTATAGTAAACCGGAAGTATCGGTCTCTCACTTCGTTATCCACAAAGTTTAAAACCGGACCCGGGTCGTTCTTCCCGACGAGGCGTGAATTTGAAAATCGAGAATCGGTTTAGGAATTATGCTTGAATATAATAAAGATTTGATTGGATTCTATTTCTACAATTAAAAATGCAAAAACAAGTAAAGGAAACCCTAATACGAAAGCGATCTAAGATAAAACCTAAAAATGGGAACGTAAAAACACGACTTAAAACCTAAATTATCAAAATTTAAACCTAAAATAATTTTTTATTTTTAATTAACCCTAAATGACTAAAAAGTAAGAATAAAGAAAACTAGACCAAAAACGAAAGTATTTAAAGCTAAAAACGCAAAGAAAACGAGAACGGGATTCAATCCCGTTCTTTAAAAAACGAAATTTTAAAATATTAACCCTACGGGTGCAAATCTATTTTTCCTAGGTCCTACATGATAAAAGAAAATTTTGAAAAAAGAATTACATTTTTTTGACTTTTATTTTATTTAATATGAATTAAAAACTGTTTTAATGAAAATTAATTATTAAAAATAGCAAACTTAATGAGAAAAATGTGAAAAAATTACAAAAAGTACTTTGACTTATGCTGATTCTAGGAAAAATAAAGTGGCGAACCCAGCTTATTAAATAAGCTACGAAATAAGCTGAATAAGCTGGATAAGCAAAATGACTAAAATGTGGTTAATAGATAAATTTTGTAAAATAGAATTGAAAAAGTCCCCAAGGCAGTTGGTGTTGTGTATGTGTGCTAAGGTGTTGGCTTAACAAAGGGGAGGTCATGGGTTCGACCCCCATGCCTCACCCTTTTTATAAAACATTTTTTTTTCTTTTTAAAAACTTAAAAAACAACTGAAAATGAGAAACTTTTACAAAAACACTTTTTATAAAAACTGAAAAATAAGCACAAAATAAGCTGAAGTTGTTGGGGCACAAAGGGTTTTTTGCTTTTTCACTATAGTATACTAAGGCAGCTTAGACTATGGCATATTTAAACTCAAAATGCTACTAGGAAGCTAAAAAAAGCTTAAACAGCCTTCACCCTAAACATAATAAGCAATAGTGAACAGGACATAAGCAAAATATTGAGCTAAAATAAGCTAAAATGCCAGAATGCTTAATACCAATAAAGGGCTTAAATGCTTGAACTGATAAGCTATATAAGGCAAAATAAAAGGGAAATTAAGCAAAAACAAATAAAGGCAACATAAAATAATCATCTAGGAACAAAATTCAACAAGGAAAACAAGCTGAATAAGCCAGAAATGAGCTTAAAGGTTCAGCAGTACTAACTTTAAAGTTAGTACTGCTATTTTTAACTTAAAACTGCTAGGCACATTTCTTAAGCTATTAAAAACTAAATAAGCTAAGGTCAATCCAAAATAAGCTAAGACAAACAAGAACCTACATCTAACAAGCTAGAGGGAACCAAAATAAGCAATATTAAATACCAAATAAGCTCAGAATCTTAAAAAGGGCAGAATTTTTTTTAATATACTAATACTAAGATAAGCTAACTGTTGGGCTCTTAAAGGGGAAATAAGCTAGGGGAAATGAAAACTAAGCTAACACAGATAAGCTATACTACCTAAATAAGGAAAATAAAGGAAAATAAGCCAGGAAAAATAAGCAGAAAAGCCAGAATAAGCAAATAAGCAAATTGCACAAAACTGCATACACAACAGCCAAAGGGGGACTTTTTGGGCTTAATTTTAAGCCCTTAAAGGATCCTTATGGCTATGGGGCTTATAGGCTCTTAAAGCTTGACCAATGGGCTATTTAAAACAGCTGACAAAAAGGAATTTGAAACACTTATAAGTCAAGAAAACTGCTTATGAAAAAGGGCAAGTTACACAGGGCACATACTTTTTGGTTTTATTTCTCTTAAAGACAATGGCTATTTGCAGGCTTAAAATTAAGCTAGGAAATAAGCTCCAAAGTGAAAACTTAGTCAAAACAGATTGAGTCTGTCCTAAAATGAGCTTATGCTCAAAATTTTGAAAGTTAAGAACAATTTAAAGTATCTGATATTTTAAAATTAAGCTAGGAAATAAGCTCCAAAGTGAAAACTTAGTCAAAACAGATTGAGTCTGACCTAAAATGTGCTTATGCTCAAAATTTTGAAAGTTAAGAACAATTTAAAGTATCTGATATTTGAAGATTAAAAAGTGGCTTTTGAAACTAAAACTTGACAGATTTGATTAGAATAAAGGTAAACCAAAAGAAAACTATACTAATGCATTAGACACTATAAAAGGACACTAACTCAATGCTCAAAGCATATTAAAAAGTTTTTAATCAAATAAGCAACATAAAACTATTTTTGTTACCTTAGTTTCAAAGACCCCTTTAGAAAAACTTAAATACAATTTTGAAGACTTAAAAACTTTGAGAAACAGTTTGAAAACAACTTAATATGGTTTGTCAAAGTTCACCAAATGACCCAACAGGTTTTTAAACTACTTTGACCCGTTTAAACCCATGTTCTACCCTTGACCCAAACACTCCTTAAACTTTTTAAACTCAAATTTTAAGCTGATTTTAAAGGTTTTAAGCAATGAGGTTTAAAGACAGATAAAAAGCATTCAATATTAAGCTAAAGTAAACAACAAACAAATAGAAATAAGCACTGAAATAAGACAATAAGCAATAAGCCAATACAAGCAAATAAATGACAGATTTGCATAATAAAACTTATAACTTAAAGGCTATAAAAAGCATTAAACAAGCATAACGAACATGATATAGCACTAATAAGCTGAAAGTAAGCATTAATAAGCACTTGTACAGTAAATAGCAAAATATGAAAAAGGAGACTTAACTGTTCCCTTGCTCTACAACAAGATTAAGGTCATGTGCGTCCTTAGAAAACTTGAAGTAGACCTATACCTTAATCACCTAAACAACTCCTGGTCAAGTAGGCAACAATTTTAAACCAAGGGATTTCCTTCCAAATTAGACTCCTTCTTCATTTGCTGCTTATAACATCACCAAATTCAAACCAAATGCAACAATACTTTGATGGAACAGTAATAGAGAATTGAGAATAGTGACTTATAACAACTTTGATATTTAAAACAGAATGTAAAGAGAGCTTATGAAATAAACTTGGACTTTTATTAAGAGCTTAAAACGGTTACAATGCTTTAAAAGTAAGACTGGATTTAAAATAAAATTTTCAAACGAATTTTACACTAAAGACTGAATTTAAATCCTAAAAAACTAACTCTCCAAAAATGAAATTACAAAGCCCTATTTATAGAACTAATGAGCAGGAGAGCCTCTTGAGGTTGTGTTAGTTGTGTGAGGTGAAACCTTGACCCTTCTATATTCAATCCTGTCTGTTAATCTTGACTTGATCACCACTTTGTATTTTAAAACTTGAATCGATCTATGGAATCGGAAAAATATTTAGAAGGGCAATCTATGCAAAGACCACCACTATTTGAAAGTGATGGATTTATTTATTGGAAAAATAGATTCGAAACTTATGTGAAATCAAAAGATCTAGATCTTTGGCATGTTATTATCTATGGTGATTTTCCTCCTATTCAAAATAATCCCGAAACTAAAAAGGATGAAATTGTACCATTTGACAAACAAAGCGATGATCTTAAAAAGAAACTTGCTAAAAATAATGAAGCTAAAATGGTAATTTATAATGCTTTGCCACGTAAAGAATACGAAAGAATTTTTATGTGTAAAACCGCAAAAGAAATTTGGGATACTTTATTAATCACTCACCAAGGTAATAGTCAAGTCAAGGATAACAAAATAGATCTTCTTGTTCAACAATATGAACAATTTACGATTCCGGAAGAGGAATCGATAGATAATGCTTTTGCTAGATTTAACACTATCATTACTAGTCTAAAAGCACTTGATGAAGGTTTTTCTAGCAAGAACTATGTTAGGAAATTTCTTAGGGCACTTCATCCTAAATGGCGCGCAAAAGTCACGGCTATTGAAGAGTCGAAGGATTTGACATCACTATCACTTGACGAACTTATCGGCAACTTGAAAGTATATGAAGTGATAATAAAGAAAGATTCTGAAATGGTCAAAGGCAAAAGAGAACAAAGTAGATCTCTCGCTTTGAAGGCTAAAAAGGAATCTAGTGATGAAGAAAGTTCGACCTCCGATAGTGAAGACGAAGAGTATGCTATGGCCGTGAGAGACTTCAAGAAGTTTTTCAAAAGACGAGGAAGGTTTGTAAGACAACCACGCGATGAAAGAAAGTCGTTCCAAAGAAGTAAAGATGACAAAAATGGTAAAAGCGAAAGAAAATGTTTTAGATGCGGAGATCCAAATCACCTCATCGAAGAATGCCCAAAGCCACCAAGAAGCAAGAACCAAAGGGCTTTTGTCGGAGGAACATGGAGCGATAGTGGGGAAGATGAGGAAGAAAAGACTAAAGACGAAACTTGTCTTGTAGCTCAAGCGTCTAATGAGGTACCTTCTGAAACCGAATTTTATAGTGATGATTTATCGTCAATAGATGAATTAGACTTAGATAGTGAATATAATCGATTATGCAAATTAGGTCTAAAAGTTATGTCTAAAAATAAGTCACTAAAACTAATTAAAAATCGGCTAAAAAATGAGGTACTCGAATTAAAAGAAAAAGTGTCTCGATTAGAGAAAAACAAAGTGGTTAATCTTGGATGTAAAACATGTCAAAACATTAAAAATGAAAACAAAAAACTTAAGGAGGAAATAGCTAAACTTGATCAATTTAATAAAAGCGCTCACTCGCTTAAGAAAATGCTAAGTTTTCAAAAACCATCCGGAGACAAATCGGGTCTAGGATTTAACTCGGCCGAAGCATCAACAAGTGGAACTAAACAAATAAATTTTGTAAAATCACAAGAACTTGAAACCAAGTCTATTAAAGAAAAATCCGTTGAATTAAATTCAAGTCTGAAACCAAAATATATAATTGTAAACAATATTAAAGTTCCCGTTGCAAGTGACGATGAAGTAAATTTTTTTACAAATCATCTATAAAACCCGGAGTTGGATTTACCAAACCCGAAGTAAGGTCAAAAACTCCACTAGAAAAAAGAAATAATAGTTCTCGCCTTCGGTCTAAAACAACACAACCTAGGAGAAATCAAAATAGACAAAACTACTCAAATACATATCCCACAATGTGGAATAATTCCCAACAAGTAAACTATGCTCCATGGGAAAGTTGTCCATCTTTTATGCATCCAAATCAAATGCAACATATGCAAAGGATGTACGGTATAAACAATTTCGGACCCATGAGATATTGGGGACCAAATGTTTAAATTATTATGTTATTTAAATAGATATGCTTGGGAATTAATTTGGAGCTCGGTTAGTGGATTAAAGATAGTGGATGCTCAAAACACATGACGGGTAACCAAAAGCTATTCTCTACATATAAAGCATACAACGGAGGTAACGTTATTTATGGAAGTAATTTACGTGGTAACATCATAGGTAAATGTACGATTTCTCATGACTCCCTCATTATTAAAAATGTTGAGCACGTAGATAATCTAAAATTTAACTTGCTAAGTGTTGGTCAAATATGTGATAATAAGTGCAAAGTAATATTTACCGAACACGATAGAGAAATAATTAAAGACGAAAAATTCATAGGTAGAGGAATTAGAAAAAGAGGCTTATATGTGATGAAACTAGGAAATAAACGGGAAGATAAACTATGCCTTGCAACCTTAGATGAAAATTCCACTTTATGGCATAGGAGATTAGGTCACGCAAATATGCAATTAATACAATCTCTAGTGTCTAAGGAGTTAGTTAAAAATCTACCTAAGCTTAAATTCGACCGACATTTTTATGACGCTTGCAAAATTAGAAAGCAAGCTCATGCTAGTCACAAAGCCAAAAATATAGTCTCGACGACTAGATGCTTAGAACTATTACACATGGACTTATTCGGCCCTTTCGCCATACAGAGTTATGGAGGAAATCGTTATACCTTAGTAATTGTAAATGACTACTCTCGATTTACATGGACTAGAATTTTAGGAAATAAAACCGAAGCTTTCGAAAAATTTGAAATATTTAGTAAAATGATTCAAAACAAATTAGGATGTTCCATAGTGTCAATTAGAACGGATCATGGTCGAAAATTTGATAATGAAGTACAATTCGGAAACTATTGTGACTCTAATGGGATTACTCATAATTTTTTCGCTCCTCGTACTCCACAATCAAATGGGGGAGTAGAAAGAAAGAATCGTACTCTACAAGAAATGAGTAGGACTGTCTTAAATGAACAATCCATTCCATAAAAATATTGGTGTAACGCGGTCGACACATCAACTTATATAATCAATAGAATTTCAATTAGACGCATTCTAGGAACTCCATATGAATTATTAAAAGGTAGGAAACCTAATCTTAACTACTTTTAAGTATTTGGAAGAAAATGCTTCATCCTTAATACAAAAGATTATCTCACCAAGTTCGACCTAAAGTCTTACGAACGTGTTTTCTTAGGATATTCGCAAAATAGTAAAGGCGGTATAATACTTAATAAACAAAACATGAAAGTCAAAGACTTCTTAAATGTGACATTCGATGAAACTCCTCCCCTGCCTAAAACATCACCTTTGGAGGATGATGACTTAGTCAAAGAAGAACCTATTAAGGTTAATGAAACAAGACCCTTAGGCAATGATGCCAAAAATAAATCCTTAGAAAACAATGAAATCATTAATATTAAAGAATCTAAGAGTCATCCACTAGAAAATGTTATTAGTAACTTGTATCAAAGAACTCTTAGATCACAAGCTCAAGAAAAAAGTAATTTCTTTTGTTTTATTTCAACCATAAAACCTAAAAATATAAATGAATTTATCTCAAATGATGTTTGGGAATTAGTCCCAAATCCTAAGAACATGACCATTATTAGAAATAAACTTGACGAAAATGGTGTCGTGTCTAGAAATAAAGCTAGGCTAGTCGCCCAAGGTTACAATCAACAAGAAGGAATTGATTATGACGAAACTTATGCACCCGCAGCTAGATTAGAATCCATAAGAATTTTATTAGAATACGCATGCGCACTAGACTTCAAATTATTTTAAATGGATGTGAAAAGTGCATTCCTTAATGGTTTTATCAATGAGGAAGTTTATGTTGCACAACCTCCGAGATTCATTGACTTTGCAAAACCTAATCATGTTTATATACTCAAAAAAGCGCTCTACGGACTTAAACAAGCTCCTAAAGCTTGGTATGATAGATTAAAAGCCTTTCTTATTAAACATAATTATACTATAGGAATGGTAGATAACACACTCTTTAATAAAAAGAAAAATTATAATCTCATAATTGTTCAAATATATGTCATATTTGGCTCAACTTGTCAAGAATTGTGTGATGATTTTGCCAAGATCATACATGATGAATTTGAAATGAGTATGATGGGCGAACTAAATTTTTTCTTAGGACTACACATAAAACAATTAGAAGATGATATATTCTTCAATCAATCAAAATATATAAAATAAATGCTTAAGAAATTTGGATTATAATATTTTAAGCCAATGAAAACTCCTATGTCTACGAAAACGAAACTCACGAAAGACGAAGAAGGTGAGTCCGTGGATAATAATAAATATAGAGGTATGATAGGTAGTTTATTATACTTAACGGCATGTAGGCCCGATATCATGTTTAGTGTTTGCCTTTGTGCACGCTTCCAAGAGGATCCCAAGACCTCTCATCTTGAAGCGGTTAAACGTATCTTCTGATACGTTAAAGGCACTACGCACTTTGGAATATAGTATCCTAAGGGGTCCGATATAGAAACCGTAGTATATGCCAACTCTAATCATGCGGAAGATTATGTGGACCAAAAAAGCACTAGGGGTATTTGTATGTTTATGGGATGTTGTTTAACATCTTGGTTTTCAAAGAAGCAAGCCGCTCTTGCTATATCCACTACCGAAGCTGAATACGTAAGCGCCGGAAAGGCATGCCAACAAGCACTATGGATTAAACAAGCTCTCATTAATTATGGCATTCGTCTCGACGACATTCCTATAATGTGTGACAACAAAGGAGCAATAGATTTAAGCAAAAACCCCGTTCAACATTCATGTACTAAACACATACAAATTCATCACCATTTCCTTTATGACAATGTCCAAAAAGGAAATATCTCCATCGAAAAGGTTCCATCGAAAGACAACATTGTCGACATTCTAACTAAACCTCTTAAACGAGAGTCGTTCAATTACTTGCGTCTAGGTCTAGAAATGATGGAACAAAATGACTAAAACTCTTAATTAATTAATTATAATACCACGAATATATTAGGAAAATAATCCGTCAGATGGGCGGCCCCTTTAACTCTAAGGGGACAGGCCACACTAACATAGGCGGGCCCCTTATCACTAAGGGGGCCGGCCATCTAACAGAACGAATATTTTCCCCCTCCTCTTTAAAACCAAAAACAAACACACCCCCAAAACTGCTACTGTAAATGACGAACATAACCTAACCAAAATACCATAATACCATCTAAAAATTCAATCTCAATAACAAAAATTATAAGTAACTTTAATTATTCTTCTCTCAATCTTGTGTCTATGACTCAATTTTGCATAAAATCAAAAATTGAGAATTTTTCATATTTTCTATTAGTCACAATTCTTAGATAAACAACTATTGTTCTTCCCATAGTCATAGGAATTGCATATTTGTAAACACTTGATTTTCACACAACTTTAATTTCCAATCGTGAAAATTATAAATACATATTTACATATATAATATAAATCCCAATTTATTTTTCGAAAAACTTCTCACAACTAGGAACTCATAACAAAAAAAAATTATTTTCATATATTGTTGATATGTGCTAAAAACGTTTTTCATGCACACACGATGATCTCATACTTATTTCCGAAATATATAATCCAATATATATTTTTCGACATTCTTGGTTGAGCAAAATTAAATCAATGAGCGTTTGGATTATTTCTTTTGTTTTCTTTTAGTTTAGAGTCGAAATAATAGTTACTCCACATATGTTGCACTTAGGCACACACTAGGATTTGAAATCCGAATCACAAACACGAACATATATAGTTGTGACTTGTCTTAATTTTAGGAAAAATAATGTCTATCGTTCCTCAAAACAAGTTTGATGTGACAAAGAACTACACATGAAACATAAATTTCCAAACATACATTCCTCAAATCAAGTGGTAAAGTTACGGATTACCTCTCATAACGTGAACTTTAGTGGTGTAGTCTTATGACTTACTAATCATAAAAGTGTTATGTAACATACCTATTAGTTGTTATTTTAGCATAATGTAAACGTTGTCAAATTGACATAGGCCTTATCAATAATTTCGTGTTAGTTATATTAGTTCACTCAATTTGATTTGCATTATAACTTTGTTTCATACTTGTTTATAGAGATTAGTCTTACTTGCTATAAATAGGGCTTGCAACAAAATGAACACTAAACTATCCATCATTTTACAGTTTTCTACAAAAAGACAAAAACCTGGAAAATCTGGGCTCTCCCAGGTGGCGGCCCCTTATTGATAAGGGGGTCGTCCATATATATAAAGGGGCTGACCACTGCAACATGAAAAATATTATTATTTTTCTGCTTTTTGACCTCCTTTTGCCTAGACTCAGCTATACTTTCTCTAAACTCACAAACATTCCTTAGATTTGTATTCTAACAATGTCCATCTATCTTTAAATCATCTCATTCTCCTAGTATAAATTAGTCCTCATCTTCACCATTCTGATCACATTCAAATCATCATGTCATCCCCTAAAAACTCCCTATCCAAACTCTCTAAGAAACCTAAAATTTTCATAAGACCCGTATGGAGAAAGAAGTTGAACTATTGCAACTCATCCAATGTAGATGAAGTTGACATACCTACACCAATGCCTAAACCACCATCTCCTTACAATGAACTTTCAAAAGAAAGCTCTCCTATAACACCCTCTAACCATGCTTCACCTCAACCTCACTCACCTCCAATCATTGATCCCTATGTTGATGTTGTCTTGCAAGCAAATCAAAACCATAACGAAACTCAACCTCAACTACCTCCTTCTCCAACTAGAGAAATGCTCATTGATGACATAAATCAACTTCAAGATTTATCAAACCTTCTAGCAATGCATCTCTCAAATCATACCACTAATCCAACACCATCCACACCAATCTTGCCTCACACCATCACTTTCGACCAAGTTGAACATCATGTCGACTATTGCCTATGTTGTCGCTACAACCAAGCTCAATTCTTGGCCATAAGAGAAGATCTCAATTGGGTTGAATTTCTTCTCACACGACCTCAACCACCACTACAAATTCAAAGGGGCCATCCACCAACAACCACCTTCGCACCAAACTTTCCACTAACAACAAACTCGGCATGTTATATGCTTAGTATTTTCTCGCTTTCAAATAAACGATTAACCCATCCTTTTACAAGCAAGTCTTATGGAATTCTAGGAAAATTAGGACTTTTGTAGTTTCTATTCATGTATGATGTATTATGCTTCAAGCATAATATTTAGACTTAATGTATACATGTTGTAATATTGTGTTTCATACACAATATTTTATGTTTAATGAATGCACTTATGTTCCTCTAGTAGTTAATTATTTTTTTTCATGGTTGGTTTCTATCTATGTAGTTGAGCTTTGTTAATTGTCAAGTATTGTAACCATACTTGATTTTTTTTTCTTTGTCTTTGCTATATGTTAGAAATATTGGTCTTGTTCCTTTAACGTGTTTTTGTAGCAAAGTTACCATAGCTCGATTCCTTGGTGTCCTCAAACGAGGGGGAGCACACATCAAGGGGGAGCGATAGTTTTGTCGGTTTTACGTTAATTCATCAATGTAACCTATTTGATTCTACAAAAAGGGGGAGAAATGAAATAAAGCTCACTAAATACTTGCTAGGCTTTTTTTTCAATATATTATCAGCTGTTCAAAAAAAATACTTGTTTAAAAATAATTTTACATTTAATGAGTTTAGATTTTATAATCATAAAAAATGGGAAGATTGTTGATAGAAATAATGCCTAAAAACGTTATTGATATTTTTTGACTTCTCTACGTTTTGATAATCACAAAATGTAAAAACGCTCTATGTAAAATTAAACGTAAACAAGTAATTAGTCGTAAATTTTCATTTTGAAAATTAATCACTTAAAGGTATGAATAAATAAATGCTTAATTTATTTGTGATCAAAGGAATTTATTTTTTCTAAACCTTGCATTTTAATAAAATGTAACAAACATTTTTAAAACTTATAGAAAACATTTTTTTAATTATAAGAAATGTTTTATTCAAAATAACTATTTTGAATTCAAATTTTCCCTCTAAAATTAAATAAATTTTGATCCAGAAAACACCTCCACTGGAAAAGAAAAAAATGAGAGCGTCCTACTATGGGCGGCCCCCTTATAGGTATGGGCGGCCCCTTAGTGATAAGGGGGCCGACAATAGAGCTAAGGGGGTCGGCCATGTAAAACGGCTCCTAGCTTTGTCTATAAATAGTGGATTGTTCCTCACAGATTTTTCACCTTTTTTACTCATTTTCTTTCTGTTCAAAATCAGTTTATATATCTCCTACAATCCTTTGATCATTTAATCTTAAACTTTTGTTTTCAAGTGATTCAAGCTTAGATCTTCAAGTGTAAGAGAAGAATACTTCTTATCATCAAGCTACGAAGTATTATAGCTTAGTGTTTACGTAACATAGTTACGATTGTGGTGTATCTTGTAATTCATTTATATCTCTTGTGGTTGTGTGTAATAGTTAGATCGGGTGATCGTGTTAGCACTTAGGTGAAGTGAATCCTTTGTAAGGGTGGTTAGTATTTTAGGCCTCAAAATACAAGTGTGTGGTAGATTGGTTCTAGCTAAGATTAGAACTCGACATTTGGCTTAGTGTCGAAAATTGGTGTAAGCTACTTGTGTACGGTTTTCTCCACCTAAAGGGAGTTTGTTGACATAGTGAAGATAACTCTCGAGTTGAGTACTCGAGGAGTAAGTAGGGTGAAGAGGAGTTTCGTTACCGAACCACTATAAATCCGTGTGTTGTGGTTTGATCTTTCTATCTCTTATCTCTTGTCTTACAAATTTACATTATTACTTATTGTCATTTATTTACTTAACTAGATTGTTCATAGTGTGTGTACATTGAGATCACATAAAATCGAATCTAACTTTTTATATACAAATGTCACATTAATTTAAAAAGCGGTAAACTATTCAACCCCCTCCCCCCCCCCCTTCAAACGCGCACGAGAGAGAAAAAAATAAATAGTGAATTTAATGACGTCGTTCATTGATCAAAAATACGGATTGTTACATAAAGTATGAGCAGTACGGTTAACGATGTCGCCAGAGCAATCACCGTCGCTCTCGGCTGGAACTCTTCCCCTGATGATCGAGTAAATCGGCCTTACCTTACTTAGAAGTCGTATGCTTTTTTTTAATTATAAATTTGATCCATCTTTAACTTGTGTTTTTTATATAATGTAGCACGTTTTGTGCACAATGTGTGTTTATTCTAGAGCAATTCTATATTTCTCCAATAAAAACATTCAAATTTCACATTTCTTCAAACATATATCAAAATCATTGCACAATATGCATTATTCACTTGTAAGTTCGGTAAACATGACATTTTGATGTTTATATCTTTGTAACCATGACCGGTATTTAGAAATTTTTTATGTTTTTTGAAGGTTGTTTTTGGTTGGGATTTGAGCTAGGGCTTTTAAAGAAAAAATAAGAATGAACTTTTTTTTTCGAAAACCCGGTTAATGTTATTTCTTTTTAACAATTTACAATAAGTGTGCTTTTTGGTGAATTGTCTGCTTATTACATGACATGTCACAAAGATGTCATATATTTGAGTGTTTTATTGTATTCTATATTTAAGCTCCGTTTTTGCTTTAATTCGGTGTTACTTTTCTTAACAAGCTTTGCTATAACTATAGTTAGTATGGTTATCTCTTTCTTACTTTTTAAATCATCTCATACTTTAAACCAATAATATTCATGACAACTCATTGTGTGAGTTTTATTTTGTAAACTTTGTATGATTCTAGTATATCTCTTTTTAAA
>BQNB010100406.1:2715-20026 GCA_026074375.1 Tanacetum coccineum
GAATGGAATACCTGCCAATGAGAAATTAGAGTAACTTAGACAAGAAGAGGGCTCAGTTATGGTTTAGGATATAGACAAGCGACTTTATCAAAGGAGGTTGATGCGGAATCTAGAGAAGTTCGTTGGTGGAAGGGTATACGGGAATGATCTCAGGCTACTGGAAAGGACAATATGACTTTGTCATATTTTGTCTCAACTCATTTCAGGTCAATTTCTCATATATAATAAAACTTATGAATATGTGAATAAATAGTGTAGACTATAATTAGGCATATATAGTGTTTGAGTACGAATATTCAAGAATTTCTTAGTAAATTCAAAAAAATTCAAATTAACGTACTCAAATGCCATATTATTCCCTCAAAATTTGAGGGGGAGCATTAATATGTTTCAATAATCGGCTTGTTAATAATTGGACATCTTCTTCCCGAATGCATATACTTTATCAATTAATATCCAAAATATTAAAAGATTTTACATTTTTGATAAGGGGAGAAAATGTGATTAAAATATATGGCTAATAATGTGATTTTTAAGATCTCAAGTGTACGCTATCCCATATATGTGCTAAACTCTTTTGATTAATCGATGCACATGTGAAGGGGGAGCAAATGGTTACGTGATTGGCTAAAATGTGGAAGTACCAAAGACCAACCATTTATATTATTGTATTGGAGTTATAAGGTGGTTAAGTTTAGGTATTCATTCCCATGATCCAGCCAGAACCAGAGGGATCTACCCATGGATATTCCACTAGATAGTGTAGTAGTCCTTAGGTATGAAAAAAGGAGTAAAAGTAAGAATAAGGGAAGAGTGCCGATTAAGATGGAGCTAGTACTAGAACAAACCCAACAAGGTACTAGTTATGAAGTCTCAGTAAGTGCTGAAGAGGTTGAAGAATTAAAAAGAAAAAGTTAAGATAAAGGGTGAAAAGAAAGAAGCTCTAATTACACTTAGACAGAAATCGGGTCAATACATATGCTGTCAAGAATCACAAAGATGATTGCTAACATTAAAGACAGATATCATGGACCCAGTGATGCAATGCACAACCCTCCCTAGCCACTCAAAATCTCTCAAAAGATTTATGTTTTATTTCTCATGGAGATTACATGCATTTCTATCAACGTTCTCACTCCAAGTTAGTTGGTATTGAAAAGGTGCCAGTCTGCTCCAGCCTCCGATCACTAAAACCAAAGTGCACTATTGAGTCTAGAGCCAAAAGAGATCATCCATAAATCTCATTAGGATACTTGTCAAAATAATGCTTGCTAATTCACACAATATGAATAACAAGATATAAATTAAGAGTCCTACGCATTATCCTTGTGATTTTGCTAGAACATCCGAGTGATACTCTATATATCTATATGTATATATAATATATATTTGTATATATATATAGATATTTATGTTTTACTTTACTATATATATATATTTGTATTTTTTATACTATTATTTTGTTTTATTTATATATCTATATGATATATGTATATTATATATATATATTATGTCATTTATTATATATAGATATCATATGTATATTATGTTCTTGTATATATGTATATATATATATGTATATATGTATTGTATAAGAGTCCTATGCATTTTCTTGTGATTTTCCAGAACTATCCCGAGTGATATTAAGTACTCACAGTGAAGTGTTTGAGTCAACATCAAACAAGCTCTTGGTAGGTGACTTGTGAGTTCATATGCATTAGGACACTTGTCAAAAATTAATTCTTGCTAATTTTTTTTACCACACAATGTGAATAACTATGATACTTACTTATCATATAATATATATATATATATTAATATATATTATATATATTCTATATATAATATATCACTATATATATGTATGTATTAAGAGTCCTATGCATTATACTTATGATTTTCCAAAACATCCGAGTGATACTTAAGTACTCACAGTGAAGATTTGAGCCAACATCAAACAAGCTCTTGGTAGGTGACTTGTGAGATCCTATGCGGATCGAGCTTGTAACAGTGGATATCGATTCTTTCCAACTTATGAATTGACGAATGTATTTTGAAAAAGATAAAACTGTTGGTGTGTCATAAAAACCGTTTACAATTTGACACACGGACTAATTTTCTAAATCGATTTTCAATCTTATGTCCATGGGAAGCCTTACAAGGGTATCTGGACATAGAAAAGATGAACACGAATTAACGGCTTAATCGGGAAGATAGTAACTTACCGGTTTACTCTTGCCGTGTTGTCTGCTTTGAGACACTCTAGTAATGAGAACGGCTAGTGCAGCTACGAAACCCTGTCAAGGAGATTCTTTAGAATTCTACCTGATCACAGGCAGTATTTATATTGAATAACGAGGAACCGTGGTTGTTATAACCATATTCGACGAAGTGACAAAGCCACTTTCGTCCATATAATTTGCCTATTACTAACCCATTCTTGTAGGTTTCCTGTCGGTGGTAGCAGTTTCCCGATGAAAAGTCGAAGCCAATACCACATGCTTATACTCGACCGACTTAAATAAAGACATCATGAAAGCTAAAGTACATGTTTCAAGACTTCCGCTATTCTGATATCGTACATCTTTCTTGAAGCGACGAAGTATTAAGTTGATACTGTACGTCCTCCATAAAGTGAAAAAGTGTTAAAGTTAAAGAATATCAAGAAAGATGGTTACACACGCTTTCAACATTAAGACCAATATGAGCATGTTGGTCCAGAAGTTACAAGATCACAAGAAGGCAAGAGATCACAAGATGATGATAAGAGATTATGCTTCGTTGATGATCTCAAAGAAGTTCTAAATCACATTCATGTCAAGTCAAAGATACAAGTCAAAGCATAAAGTCAATGATCACTACATCAATTCACAAGTTAAAGATTGAAGTTAAAGACTACGAGCTCAAGACTAAAGTCAAAGCATAGTATGCTAGGTTTAAGTTTTTGTAAATTGGAGTGACCTCCCTTAGGGGGAGATTGTTAAGAATACGAAAAGTATCGGTCACTTCCAATATAGTTAGTCATAACTCGTAGTTTAATCATATGTAATGTTAGTAAGCTAACCAGGCCAAAGGCCCATGGAAAGCCCATGACAAAGCCCATGGTCAGCCTTAAGTTTATGTATTTATACCCTCTCCACACATGGAGAGGGTGCTGGTTGGTTCAATTTACACACATAATCTAATCTTTCTTTCTTTGTTACTTTCTCTCGCTAGAACCATCCTCTCACCCACTTTCTCTCTTTAGAATTTCTTCATTATTATTTGGTGTTATAGATTACTAGTATTCTACAACTTTTATGGAACTGATTGTTCATTTAACATGGTTTTACTCATTTCTTGCAAAGTGCGATTTTCTTCTTTCTTCTACCCCATTTAATTATAGAGTACGAGGAGCGGTGAACTTGTGAGTAATCCCATTAGAATCACAATAATTTCTGAATTATACTTCATTATCAAATTCCCGATAATGATCCGTCCTAATGGAAAATATATAACAACCTAATTTGTTTTGAATCTTTTTACTAAAAATCTCGAATTGCTCAAAAGCTTCGGTTTTATTTTGAAGTAATCTTTTCCAAGTAAACCTAGAGTAGTCATCTACAATTACTAAGACGTAATGATTTTCTCAATAACTCCGTATGGCAGATGGACCAAATAGATTCATATAAAGAAGTTCTAAGCATCTAGTCGTTGAGACTATATTCTTAGCTTTGTGGCTAGCGTAAGCTGGTTTTCCAATTTTACAAGTGTTGCAAAAGTGTTGATCGAACTTAAGCTTAAGTAGATTTCTAACTAGCTCATTGGATACTAAATATTGAATTAAACGTATATTTGCATGACCTAACCTCTTATGCCATAACGTAGAGTTCTCATCTATTGTCGTAAGACATAGTTTATCTTTTGGCTTATTTCTTAATTTTGACACATATAAGCCATTTTTTCCAATACCTCTACCTATGATTTTTCCGTCCTTAGTTATTTCACTATCGTGCTCGAAAAATATTACTTTGCACTTATTATCATATATTTGGCTAACACTTAGCAAATGAAATCCTAAATTATGTACATGCTCAACAAATTGAAAATTGTTAGTGCCAAACATCCTTTGCATTTGTTGCTCAACAATTGAAAATGTTGAGCATGTACAATTGAAAATGTTGAGATATATCCGCAATATCTCATGGGTCTAAAATTGTTAGTGCCAAACATCCTTTGCATTTGTTGCATTTGGTTTGGATGTAAGAATGGTGAACAAATTCCCCAAGGAGTATAATTTTGTTGTTGGGAATTATTCCAAGTCGTAGGATATATATCAGAGTAATTTTATCTCTCTTGGTTCATCCTAAGTTGCGGTGTTTTAGACCGAGGACGAGAATTATCAGTTCTTTTTTGAGGTGGAGTTTTTAACCTTACTTCGGGTTTTGTAATTCCAGGTTTTAAGGATGGTTTATAAAAACGTTTTACTTCAGCATCACTTGTAACGGGAATCTTGACATTATTTACAATTATATACTTAGGTTTTGGACTTGTATTTGATTTAATAGGTTTTTCTTCAACATACTTAGACTCAGGTTCTTGTTGTTTCAAAAAAATTTGTTTAGTTTCGCTCGATGATGCTTCGGCCGAATTAAAACCTAGACGTGATTTGTCTCCGGAGGGTTTTTGAAATCTTAACATTTTCTTAAGCAAGTGAGTGCTTTCGTTAGATTTATTAAGCTTAGACACTTACTCTTTCAGTTTATCATTATAAAATCTAAGGTTTTGACATGTTGTACATCCGACATTAATTTCTTTGTTTTTCTCCGATCAAGTTACTTTTTCTTTTAATTCAAGTACTTTTTCTTTTAACGTATTTGTAATAGATTTTAGTAATGTATTTTTAAATATGACTTTTTAAGCCCATGTTGCATAAGCGGCGATATTCACTATCTAATTCACTATCATCTATTGACGGCAAGTCATCACTATATAATTCGGTTTCATAAAGTACCTCATTAGATACTTGAGCCATAAGACACGTTTTGTCTTTAATCTTTTCTTCCTCATCTTCACCACTATCACGCCAAGATCCTCCAGCAAAAGCCCTTTGGTTTTTGTTTCTTGGTGGCTTCGAACATTCTCCAATGAGGTGATTTAGATCTCTGCATCTAAAGCATTTTCTTTCGCTCTTACCATTCTTGTCATCTTGACTTCTTTGAAATGACTTCTCTTCATCATGTGGTTGTCTTACGAATCTACCTCGTCTTTTGAAAAACTTCTTGAAGTCCCTCATGGCCATGGCTTACTCTTAGTCTTCTCTTTTGGAAGTCAAACTTTCCTCATCACTAGATTCCTTTTTAGCATTTAAGGCAAGAGGTCTACTTTGTTCTCTTTTGCCTTTGACTATTTTAGAATCTTTCTTAATTATCACATCATAAATTTTCAAGTTACCGATAAGTACATCAAGTGATAGTGATGTCAAGTCCTTCGACTCTTCAATAGTCGTGAACTTTACTCGCCATTTCAGATGAAGTGCCCTAAGAAATTTCCAAACATAGTTTTTGCTAGAAAAACCTTCATCAAGTGCTTTTAAACTAGTAATAATAGTGTTAAACTTAGCAAAAGCATTATCTATCGATTCTTTTTTCGGAATCGTGAATTGTTCATATTGTTGGACAAGAAGATCTATCTTATTATCTTTGACTTGACTATTACCTTGGTGAGTGATTAACAAGGTTTCCCAATGATAAACATCAAATAACGTCTATTTTATAGCATCATTTATCCAATGTAATTAACCCATTTTGTATAATTATTGCAAAAGAATTGTTACTTAATCATTTATATTTAAGAATTGTAGTAATTATGGAGTACTTGGTGAAAGTTAACTAAAAGGCACGCATTCTGGAGCTTAAATAAAGATATTTTGAAGATTACTGTTCTGACATCCAATACGCCGTATCCATCAAGGAAGATATGGCGTATCCGTACCTGCACTCACCAAAGACCATGAAGGAATGAAGATTAATACGCGGTATCCAGAAAGGCAATACGCCGTATTCGAGCTATATGGGAATAAAATATTCTAGAAGATATCAAACGTGGTCCGTACTCTATGAAACCCCCAATATGCCGTATCCAACACTTTGATATGCCGTATCGAACCGACTCTAGTCCTTATAAACAGAACACTCAAAAAAGAGTTTTGAGTGTGCAAAATCATATTCTCAATACCTAAACCATAAAACTTGATTTTTAGAGGAGAAAAAGAGCAAAAGAGGTCGAGCAACGCGATTAATTCCATAGGATAAAACATGTAATTTCTTATACTCTTGTAATCGTTCAATTTTTGGTATCATTCGTTAACTCGGTTAGTTTACCTTGGCTAAATCATTATTTTTGTATTAATTATGACGTTTGAAGGCTAATACCTTCAGGTATTAGCCAATGTTATGAAGATCTTAATGTTTGGTTTGTTTATCTCGATTTCTTAATTTATCATTGAATTGCTTGTTTATGTTTATCATCATACTTGTTTACATGCTTTTGTATGCGACCTATCATTCAACTGGATCTAGTGATACGGACCAAGTAATCTAGATACCGGGATAGCTCTCCATATAGTGATTTATACATCTAGACCAATAGGATCACAATTAACAACCTATCTTCACCCTTAGATTGTGAGCTTATTTGGGCTATAAGGTGACCTTGTTATCAACGAGTACGTTCGAATCAATTGGTAAAGACTTGGTTAGTGGACTACTAGTATATGAATTGCCATTAAGTAATAAGTACGTAAAGTCTCTATGAGCTAGGGTTTAACAAGATCACCATTGCCTTAATCCCTAAGATATATTATAATCAGCAAATAAGGATGCTTTATGCGGATGCGTTTAATTTTGCAGAATTCTACGTGTCTAGGTCTTAGGAAGAAGTAACACCTATGTCTTAAGAATGATATGTTGCTTCGAGATAAGTAATCATGGCACTAATAAACAAACCAAGGTTAAGATTGTATTAATAATGGTTAATACAGTTTTCTTATATTTGGCTAGACCGCTCTTTTATCTTCTGTTAATTTACTTGCATGTGTTTTAGTATCTTGAATCGGTTTTAGTCACCATAACACCTATGCCAGTCTCTCAAACTAAAAACCGAAAACCCCTTATTGTTATATTTATGATTATCATAGGTTTTAGCAACGGTTTAACAATAGAATAGGAATTAACTAGTCTAAGATAACTAAAATATAAATAAATAAAAGATTGTTTCTCGCTCTATAGTTATCGACACCCTACATACCACGAAACGACCACCAATCGTGGTACGACTGCCCGTTAAAGTGTTGTTTTTTGTTAAGTCGATAAAATATAAATTTAAAACTTGAAACTATAAAATCACACACCTTACTACAACACAATCATGTAGCTTTGGACATTAACCAAATGGGAGATGAAGCTGCCATTTCAGAAATGGAGATAGTGTAGATATTAGAATCACGAGAATTGGTAAGCAAATTTTCACCCTCCAAATTCCAAACGTAGCAAGTGTTAAAACGAAAGGCTACTTCACATCCCATCACAAATTGTCCTACCAAGAAAAGATTGTGTCCAGGCCCTCAACATAGTATACGTGACATATCGTGAGGTTTCCCTAAACATAGTCTCCATATCCAGTGATTGTTGTGAAGTGATCATTGCCGAAGCGGACTGTTCCTATAAATTTCTGTACAAAATTTCTAAACAATTTAAGATTACTAGTCATGTGCTTTGAGCACCCGTTATCAACAATCCAAAAGACGAGCTGGATTATTAAAGTATATATATTGATTGATGATTAGTGTGTGTAAATGAAGCTGTATTTAGTATGTGTGTCTAAAGAGAGAATTTTTGCAATTTTCCTTTTCTCTTATTGATATTGATGCAGTAAGAGTTGGTTATGGATGATACATACCATTATGATGTTAAGCCTTATTTATACTTAGACACGCTAAGTATAAATAATTTATAATAGTAGTCTCTATACTATTTCCTTGTATGTATATTGATCCTAAATCTATGTATATCCTATTATTACATCATAATGTGGAATTTATCTTTAATTCCAAAATGGATCACCACCACATGAAGAAAATACGGATGGAAGAGTAGAAAATTTTGGCTACTCATTTTTGTATGGTAACCGGTGTGTTAGAGTGAGTTACGACACTAGTTCTACTCTTATTCACACTTGGTGGTGTTTGCTCAGTTAGACTCTTAGGTGACTAATTGAAACTTGGTTGATGTTCAAACCAATTTTGCCACTTCCTACTCGTTTCAATTTTGGTTTTCATGTAAGTGATAAGTGCCCTATTTTATCAAGAATCTAGAGTATGGTTAAGTATAATGCCTTAATTGAGCTATTTGGGGTTTTTATGTAACACTAAACCTAGATTTTGCAACTAAGGGAGTAACTCCTAAATCACTAGATTTCATTGCTACATGGAGATAAATGATGTGTTTGTCGTGACGTCATTTAATATTTATTATCAAGTTTACATTTTATATTTTTCTACATTACTAAACAACGCTAACGAGCAGTGTACCCGATCAGTTTGTAGTTTCGTAGTAAGTAATGGAGTCGACACTAAGAGCCAGTGTTAAATACTTAAATCTATCAATTATTTAGTATCTAAGTAGTCCTAATTTATTCTATATTATAACTAAGTTAATCCTAAACTAATGCAAAGGGGGGGGGGGAGGGGAGGATCAGCCTGAGAGACTGGCATAAGTTTTGATTTACCTAGACTGAGATAAGGGGGTGAATAACACACACAAATTTGATAGTTAAAAGATATAGAAACGGTCAAGCCTTATGTAAGGAAAACGTATTAACCATATTTAATATAATAAAATGCAGGTTTTAGTTTATAAGTGCAATGATTGTCTTATCTCGTTGTCAATATATCATTTCTAGATTTAGGCGGTACTTCTTCCTAAAACCTAGACATGGCAATTCTGTCACAATTAACCACATTCGCATAAAGCAATCATGGTTGATTATAATCTATCTTAGAAAACAATAATGGTGATCTTATTGAATCCTATCTCATCGAGACTTTACTTACTGCTTAACGGCTCTTTATATACTAGTAGTTCACTGTTCAGGTCTTTACCCAAGGAATCAGAACGTTATTTGTTGATCCTAAGTCACCTGCTAGTCCAAATTGTTCACTAAACCAGAGGCAAAGACAGGTCAATGTTTGTGATCCTATTATTCTAGATATATAAATTGTAATATGGAGAGTTATCCCGGCATCTAGTCCACTTGGTCTGTTTTCTAGATCCAGTTGAATGATAGATCGCATACTTAAGCACATAAACGAGTACAAATTGATAAACAAAAAACAACACACAACTAATAAGATGCAATCAACATAAACATAAACTAATCGTTAACTTATCATAAACATGGCTAATACCTAAAGGTATTAGCCAATAACCATTGTAACGAATACAAATGTCATAGACGAACGATTAAGGTAAATTAACCAAGTTAATGAATGATACCAAAAACCAAACGCGTATTTAAAGTATAATAATTTACAAGGGTTTTCCTATGGATTGAAGGGCGTTGCAAGACCTTCGTAGCTTCTCTTTTCTTCTAAAAATCGAATATGGTGGTTACTTCCTTTCTCTCAGTCTTCGCTATAAAAATTGCATACTAAATTTATATTTAGGGCTCGGTATTTATAGCCTCTAGAATTTGGTCGATATGTCGTATTATAAGTAGTCAATAGGGGGTATTAGGGTTTTCTTGGAGTGGGGACCACGATAAATATCTTCCAGAATCTTTCATGAACAGCAAGTGGATACGGCGTATGAGTCTTCATGGATACGGCGTATTGGTCTTTATATCTTCGTGGTTTCTTGTGAAGTTCAGGCGCAAATACACCATATCTTCTTTGATGGATATGGCGTATTAGATGTCACAACAGCATATTCTTGATTTCTTTGTTTAAGCTTCAAAATGCGCGCCTTTTAGTTAAACTTCACCAATTACTCAATACTTACTGCAAATAACCGATGTAAGTAATTAAGTTCCAATTCATACGTAAATAGTATACAATGAGCAATTTAACTGGGATAAATGATGCTTTAAAACAGACGTTATTTGATGTCATCAATGTCCCAGGAAGTTTTTGTTGTTAATGGCTGATGACGGTGACGATGCAGACAGGTTGGGGAAGCTGATGCCCTAGACCTAGTGGAAAGTGGTGATATCTCCATTCTTAACTCATTGATTGGGCACGAAAGTTCACGTTCGCTACAATTATGGGGCATGATAGGATCAAGTAATGTACATGTTCTTATTGATAATGGGAGTACCCATAATTTTGTACAACCTAATATAGTGGAACGACTGCGTTTGCCTGTCCAAACGACTAAGGCTTTTAAGGTTTATGTTGGGAGTGGGAAATCCTTGTTGCGCGAGAATATATGTTCGTAGGTCACACTCAGCATGCAGGGGCTAACTATGGATGTGGATCTGTATGTCTTACTAGTGAAGGGTCCTGACGTGGTTCTCGGTATTCAATGGTTGTAAAAACTTGGGAAGGTGACCTAAGACTACGCTCAACTGACCATGGAGTTTACGTTGGTCAATACTCAATACTAAGTACTCCTTACAAGGAGATGAGTCGTTGCGCATGAAAAAAATTAGCCTCCATCACATGCAAGCTATGCTAGAGAGCGAGGATGTCTATGGTGTGTACGGATTTCATACTTTTCCAATGGAGGCAGAGGGCGACGGGACTACACCAAAGGTCGTGGAACCGGTTCACCTTGAGCTAGAGAAGCTTTTATCTCGGTTCGACTCGTTATTTGAGGTACCCACTACTTTGCCACCTCATCGTGTGATTGACCATCGCATCTATTTACTTCCTAATACCAAGCCCGTTAATGTTCGTCCGTATCGCTACCCTCACTATCAAAAGGGGAAATGGAAAAATTAGTCAATGAGATGTTGGACCAAGGGATTATTCGCTTTCGCCAAAGTCCTTTCTCATCTCCCGTGTTGCTAGTTAAAAAGAAGGATAGGAGTTACCATTTTTGTATAGACTATCAGGCTTTGAATGCGGTCACGGTTAAGGATAAATTTTCCATTCCAACCGTTGATGAAATGTTTGACGAACTCGGTGGGGCAGTTACCTTTATTAAGCTTGATTTACGGGCAAGGTATCATCAGATTCGGGTTCACGAATGGGACACGTATAAAACGGCGTATCGAACGCATGACGGGCACTATAAGTTTTTGGTGATGCCATTCGGTCTAACCAATGCACCTTCTACATTTCAGGCCACCATGAACCGGTTGTTTTTACCTTACTTACGTAAATTTATAATTGTTTTATTTGATGACCTCTTAGTTTACAGTACCACACTTACGGCTCATTTGGAACACTTGGAGTGTGTTTTGACTTGTTTACAGGAACGCCAATTTTATGTGAAGAGATCCAAGTGTGTTTTCGGGGCGGCTACTTTTGAATATTTAGGACATATCATCTCTGAGCATGGTGTGGAGATGGACCCTAAGAAAATATTGGTGGTGCGCGAATGGCATGTGTCGCAGTCTCAGCGGCAAGTGCAAGGGTTTCTTGGGTTAGCCGTATATTACCAGCGTTTTATTAAGGGTTATGCGACCTTGGCAGTACCGTTGACTGATTTATTGCGCAATGATGGTTTCAAGTGGGAAGACCGAGAGTATGAGGCTTTCGAAGCCCTCAAGCAACGACTATCGGCTGCCCCGGTATTAGGCTTGCCCGATTTTAACAAGGCTTGTATTGTTGAAACAGATGCTTCAGGAGATGGTAATATGTGTGTATTTGTTACAGAGAATAAACCGACCCTCTCTGAAGTTTAGTCGAAATTAGGACCTCAAAATGCGTTTTGGCAGCGACTTAAACAAAAGGAATTGTCGCCATGTGAGCATGTCTAAAAATGCGACAATACTTGTTGGGATGTTCGGTTTTATCATCCGAACAGATCACAAAATATTAAGGAGCCTGTTGCGACATGATTACCAACACCGATTCAACAAAAGTCTGTTCGTAAACAAATGGGCGTAGGATTAAAACCTAGTGACTGATGCTTTTTTCCGCGTACGAAGAGATGATCAGTGGACTGCTTCTTTCATGGCTCTAAGTCAGCCTATAGTTTCGTTAATGGAAGAATTAAAGGATGAGAATAGAACCTTGGAGGAATTGCTCAACTTGCATCAATAGTTGGACCGTGGGGAAGCCGCAGCTGGATTTAGACAGGGGGGGGTCGTATTTTTCATAATCGTTATTTCATTGGGGCAGAGTTGAAGCTAAAGTCTCTGCTATTACAGGAATTTCACAATACTCCTACTGTGGGACATGGGGCGTCAAGAAGATGTTAGTCAGCTTATTGGGTTTGTTTTACTGGAAAAGGATGTGCAAGTCGGTGGAGGACTACATTAAGAATTGCTTAGTGTGTCAGCAAACCAATACTCGACTCAGGCGAGGGTGGATATTTGACCTTTGCATATGCCCCACGCCATGTGGGAAGACGTTTCTATGGACTTCATAACTGGGATGCCGCTATCCAAGGGGTTCTCAGTTCTTATAGTGGTAGTGGATCGGTTTTCAAAGTATGCCCACTTTGCCGCGTTACCCACCAATTTTAATGCTCACAAAGTTGCAGAGGTTTTTGTGGAGGCCGTAGTCAAACATCATGGGATACCCAAGACCATCGTATCTGACCGTGATCCTATTTTTGTTAGCAAATTCTGGACGCAACTTTTTAAACTTAGCGGTACGCAATTGAATCATAGCACAGCTTATCATCCCCAAATGGATGGGCAAACTGAGGTTGTAAACCGAGGGTTGGAGCAGTATTTACGTGCGATGGTGACAAACCGACCTGACCACTGGGTGCGTTTCTTGTCGTGGGCCAAGTATTGTTATAATACCAATTATCACAACAATATTAAGATGACTCCTTACCAAGAATTGTATGGGAAGGTTCTGTTGACTATTATTCCGTATTCCCCTAGGTCCTTAAAAGTGGCGGATGTGGAAGATGTGTTAGTTGAGCGGGATGAATTGCTGCGGCGGCTTAGGGAAAATTTATTAGTGGCCAAGAATCGGATGGAGGAAAAGGTTAATCTTAAACGCCGCGAAGTGGAGTTTAATGTAGGAGATAAAATACTTGTCAAACTTCAGCCTTACCGTCAGCTCACTTTGGCTAAGCGATTATCTCACAAATGGGCCAAGAGGTACTATGGATCTAATGTAAGTTAGGAGAGCGTAATGGGAATGGTGTGGCTTACCTTCATGCTTTACCCAGTTACTAGCAAGATACATCCGTTTTTCATGTGTCAATTCTCAAACCATTTTGGAAATGGGAGAGTGAACCTGTGCGGGATTTCCTGGGGAGTTCGAAGAGGGTTTTATTGTGGAACAACCTCTCGAGCAATTTTGTGGGTCTCGAATGGTATTTGAGGAATGTAAGCTTCGTTCCGCATGAGTTGGTACAGTGGACGGAAGATATCCGAAAGAGATGACGTGGGAATTTTTGACATCGATTTTTATCCAGACGCATATCCGGCCCTAATTACCTTGAGGGCAATGGTCAATTTATTGAAGAAGAAGGGAACGATACGCAGTTCGATAAGGTGGGAAGGGGCAATCACGGGATCTTGTGGCGCCAAAGGGCAAAAGGTGATTTCGTCATGGATACGGAAAACTATCGCCGACTATCTATCTTTTCTTTATGGTATTTAGGATATGTTTGAGTCGGGAATAGATTTGATGTCAAAGTCCATTTATAGGATTAGTGTTCGTGGTTTATGTGGAGATCATCCCTAATCGTGTCCAATTTAAACTCAATAAAGTTAATGAAGAGTTATTTTATTTGAGCCAAATCACAATATATGTTCTTCTTTCTTAATCTTCCTAGGAGCACGCAACAACGCTTGAAGGGGTGTTTAGCACGATCGATACTACCAACGGTCGTATTAGAAAAGTAGTACTTTGTATGAAGAAGAATTAAAAAAATTGAGAGAAAAAATAGTTAAATTGGGGTAGTATTTTAAATGGTGGGATAAAAAATTTAGAAAATTTAAATTTGTTAACCGTTGGACACGCTCCAAACGCTTAGTATTTTAAAAAATAATAAAAAAGAATTACACAAACACAATTAACGCGGCGCAAATGATTTGGCTTGGGAAGTGGTGCGGTGAGGGTTTGGTAACGCCAGTTTGGCGGCGCAAAACATCACGACACGATTAGAATGACGCAAGGCGGCACTTGCTTTAACAAGTAAATTAGAATCAATGTTTGATCTTGGATCACCTAAATTTTAGCTCGATGTATTTATAAATCTCGCGCTTAGAAAAGTTTCGACTTTTTTTGCCAGACAAGCCTAAACAAACAAAACTCTAGCTCCTAAACACATGAAGTTATGAGGGTTTATACTAACTTTCAAGAACTCAAAGGGGCTTAACTGTAAACTTATACACGTCAGCATTTCTAAATTTATCGTGAGAAGTTGAGAACAATCTAGGATGAGACCAGAAAACGGCAACGATAACACAAAAACATATTCACACCAACCTATGAAAAACTAACATTTAAAAAAAAAAAAAAAAAAAAAACCTCAAGTTTTCACATAATATCATGTTTAAATCGCTTCTGGTCCTCATTAAACGGATACTGATCAACAGGTACGCAATATATGTTTGTAAATGTTTAATTCATGTTTTAAATCGCTTCTGGTCCTCATTAAACGGATACTGAACAACAGGTACGCAATATATGTTTGTAAATGTTTTTTTTTAATTTTATCTCTTAGTGTAAATATGTTTTTTCATTATCATTTCATCAGTAATTTATACAAAACCAATGATTTTCAAATGATCTTCTGTAGGGTTTATGTTGGTTGTGTTATATATCATTTTAGGCTGTAGTTCTGCAGTTTTTATTTGAGGTTTTGTGTGCAAACGAGGAATTAGGACATCAAGGATTTATGTTCTTTGTGATTTTAGTAAAGGGCGAAAGGCACGGAAATGTATGTAACTCGTATTTTTTGCTTTACTAAGCAAAAAATGGCAACATATGTACATTTTCGTGACTTTTCCCCTTTAGTTAATTTTGTACATATAATCATAGATTGATAGATATATGTATATGTGTTAGCATATGAATGTCTATATAGACATATGTATTTAGAACTCACAAGTCCTTGATGAATTAATAAAGAACGTCAAGGAGTATCTATTAAAGTCCTATATGAAAAACGGCTGGTATGTGATTCATGGGTATAACTTTGTTCTAAAATAAGAACCTTGGAATGGTTAGGATGCAGAGGGAAAGACGAAATAGAGATGAAAGAATCAACCCCGAAGACCTAATTGATGATTCTCGAGATTTTGATTCTCATAGAAGTATGACGTCTAGTATCTTTGGAGGAAGGGATCCATTTGATGACCCGTTTTTCAAAAGACCATTTGGGAGTATGTTTGAGCCTAGCATCTTTGATACACGCATGTTCTTTTGATGATATACACATCTTGAATGCAAGAAGTTCGAAGGGCTGGTTATGAAGAGCTTGACATGATAGAAGAAAGAAACGAAGGTGGTTTCACGTCTGGCAAGTGTCCACTATAAACATCCTGACGATGAAAGGAATAGTCGATATTTGCATTAGGTAGGCGTACTTGTTTTGGTTACTGTTGGGAATCACTACTATTTCTACTTTCAGTAATTTCAGAATCTTGTATATAACTTTCCACTTACCCGACAACGATCATCTGGCAGAGGAAGTGAAGAAGGATGTGCGGGTCAATGAGAACCATAACAGGTTTGACGGGACCAAACCGCAGAGTCAAAGTCAAAGTCAAAATCATTTTAGCTTCAAGAAAGTTACTTACGGTGGTATAAATGGAGCGTACTACACAGCCACAACAACCATAAGTCGCAGATACGGAGTAATAAAAGAAGTAGAACTACACTTGAATAGTCTTTGCTGTTTTTTGTTAACATATTTTGCTTCGTGATTAGGTTGTGCTCGAAGACAGCAAAGAAGCTGATAAAACAACAGGTCAAGCTACACATAGGATTTCTAAAGGAATACACGACAAGGTGTGATTTCATTTTTGAACTATCATAGACCTAGAATGTGCAGTATTGTTTTTCATACAAATATGTAACCATATTTTGTTATCTGATTTCCTTAGGGTCATTCTGTCACTAGGAAACTTGGTACAGATGGGAAAGTGGACACAGTGCAGACCTTACACAACCTCAATGAAGGTAATAGTTTGTTAGTAATCTTGAACTGCGTTAATTAGGTGACTTATGGCTGGGAATCTAAGTTATGGTTGTTCCTCAGATGAGTTAACTGGCTTTGAGCAAGCGTGGGAAGGTAATGCAGACAGGCAATTCCCAGGATGGAATTATCAGTTTAATCCCTTTGAGACGGCAGGTAATAATTAGATGAACCAATTTCTATACTTTCAAACATGCTAATAAACATCAATGTGGGTACATGCATACATACACATTACACATCAAATATATTAATCAATGTTGGACTACAGGTTCGCGGCCATTTGGCTTGGCACTGGAGGACAATAGAAGTGGGAGCACAGACAATGGAGCGAGGACCAGTTCTTCTTCTGGAGGAAGACCTAAAAAGGTGGTTAGAATCAACATAGATTGAATGCATTAACTGTTAACAACCGATATTGAAGGCTCGTCAACTACGTTACGAGTATATCATAGACCGGTATTGTATTAGTCTATTAAATCAAATATATGTATGTGATTTGTGTCCTTATGAATGTGCTACTAATTATTCATCAGATCGAGTCTGCTATTCCGATTACACAACATGTTATTGTATTAGTTTTACGTAATGTAGGGATATTTGTATGTTGGTTTTGAAAGTGAGATCATATTGTTATCTATATCTGTATCTATACTTCTATACTACATATAAAGCATATTCACACATTTGAATCGCATTTTAGGAATGTCAAAAAACTCGCACCTTTGAAATCGCAGTCAAAACTTAGGAATGTAAAAAGGGAATGTATATACACAAAAATACAATTATAAAAAAGGAAGGCAAGTGAAATGTGAAAACCGAAACAAAAATATATGGAAGATATACTCCAAACTTTGAAAACTACGTGAAATCACAAGTATTAAAAAGGAAGGCACGTCAATTAAGTGTAACCACACACACATAATAGGAAACTAACATGCTGTATCATGTCGGGACAGAATCATGGCTGGAAAATGGCATAATCGCGAAATTAA
>BQNB010100407.1:0-19727 GCA_026074375.1 Tanacetum coccineum
AAAAATTTTATGTCGTTTACTGTGACTCGTGAGCTTATATTATGAAGTAGCACCCCAATGTTGTATTCTGCTGCGTTGCAAAGTTGAGGGTGTTATAAATTCAAAGTGGCGAGTAAGGCTCTTACTCTTACCCACCATCATCTTTTTAGGCCAATTAAATCGCGACACGTGGCAAGAGCATTTTATCAATTCGCATTGAAAATATGGACTAGGAACAAATGCGTTTATTAAACGCATCATCATGGCCACGTGGCATCTATACATTAGTCGATCGGTTTTTTCATATGGATGGCAGGTACAAAGTTGTTACCTCGTCTCAAAGATTGGATTAATGTTGCTTTTACGAAGCTTCCCTCCCACATGAATTTCATTTTTTACCCTTGACTCTTTGGCATGTGATTGGCTGGCTTAGTGATTGGACGTATATGCCCTCATCTACTTTTTGCTATAAATTGAAGCACGCATTAGACGTTGAGCGATATAGTTTTTAGTTAGAAAAAAATTTAGTGTAGTTTTTTTTATAATGTTTAGTTTATTTTCTGTTTAGCTTATTTGGTTTTTGTAAAAGCTTTTTAAAAGTTTATTTAGCTTATTGTTCTTGGATCCTTTTGGCTTATTAATATAACATTGAGGTTTGTTTTATTTAAAAGTGCTTATTTCTCTTTTCTTTTCTTTAAAGCTTTTTAAAATAAGCTTTCTCTTCTTTTGCTTATTTCATCAGTCGGATAAGCTTTTATTTGGCTTATTCGATTTGATTTAAGCTTATAGATCCAAATAAGCTTTTGCTTATTTTATTTTCTCTTCTTGTTTTGCTTATTCGGTTGCTTAATCCTTGTAGAGCTCGATTTGAAAGCGTGAACGTGGTGCAACGAGTTATTAAACTCAGCTTATTTATATGCTTATGACACCACTTTATTTCGAGAGCTTATTAGTAGCTTATTGTCTTTTAAATCCTTGTTTTCAAATCGATTTAGCTTTAAAACAAATCGTAGCTTATTTGCTTTATAAAACTGTTTTGTTTGTTTATTGGCTTAATAAGCTTATTCGATATTAAAAAGGGTGCGATGAGTCCATGTAATCGTATTATTCATTAAGCCCTTGTCACTCCTTGGTTTAAATATCTTATCTTTGGATTTAAGAGGTTTTATTTTTGGTTTGCGTATGATGGCTTGTTTGGTTTGCTTATTCTGAATTTTCTCAGCTTGTTCGATCTTTTTAGAGGGTGCAATGAGTCCTAGGAACTCAGCTTATTTATAAGCTTGTAACACTTCTCATAGATCATGAGCTTGTTGGTTCATTTAGCTTATTGTTTAGTCTTTGCTTATTTTAGTTTCAAACTCATGGTTTCAAACTCTCTTGAAATTTGTTTCTAAGTAGTGAAATCAGTAAGAAATCTAGCTTCGATATTTAAGTAGTGTTAAACAAATTCTCAAGCTAGTTTGGTGTGGATCAGATTTAAGAAGGATAGCCCACTGATCTTGGCCCATGTTTCATTCAGATAAGATTTAGCAAGTGAAAAGTTAACACAGTGGCATAGTTCTGTTTGAATTTTATATGATCTAACTCTGATGTCTTTTGTTGACGATTCAGTTCAACTCTTTGGTGTGGAGCTTAAGGGTTTAATAAGCTAGATCGAATTTGATTATTTACTTTAGCTTATTAAATCGGGTGGTTGTTATATCTTTTGTTGCTCGGATCGGGTTCTACCTTCTCTTCCTATTTCTTTAATTAGTAGCTTTTTAATTAGTTAAAAAATATTTATGTTTGATAATATGATTGTTGCTAGCTTAAATGTTATGATTAGTGAGTAGTTTATTAGTGCTTGCTAAGTGATTAGTGGATTGGAAATTAAGTGTGGATTGTAAAAAGGTTTGTTAATTAATAATTATCGATTATTTAGATTTGTAGTTTGAATGTTTTGAAAGGAAAAATCCGGAAAAATAGTCAAGCGACACATCTAGTAATTAATATCTTTTAAAGGTATTTTTGTCAAAATAAATGTTAGCTGTGTTTTTAGTAAAATGATGGTCATTATCAATCCCGAGCCTTGTATAAGAAAATGTAGTTTAGAGGAATCACTTATAAGCTAATTGGGCCTACGTGTCGGGCTTAAAGCCTATTTGTATTATGTTCGGCCTAACATAAAGCCCAAACGAACCACCTTAGGTTTTATTTTTTGTAACTATAAATACCCCTTCCTAGCATGTTAGGAAGGGTGTTGCTTCTCATTTCTCTCTAAGTACAAGTAACAATTTTCTCTCTTTTATTTCTCTCTTTAGTTTTTTTCTCTCTTTAAGATCTTATCTTATTGTGTGTTTATGGTGATGAAATGATATCATCTAACATGTGGTATCAAGAGCCAAGGTTTGGTTTAGTGGTTTCGTTGTGGTTGTATTAAGCTTATTATCGTCGGCTCATTTTCTAAAAGCTTATTAGTTGTGTTAGGATTTCGTTTTATGTGACGACATTACAGAATTACCATAGCTTAACATACCACCATACGTAGGGACTAAAGTTGTCAACTTAGCATACTTATGTATTAGATGGTGGTATAAATACCCCTCCATTGCTTCCATAGAGGGGTGAGACACTTGTAAAAAGTTTCACTTCCATATTATTTACACACATTTTGTTTCTCCCTCTACTCTCTCTCTCTAAACATGACTACCATATGGTTTGATTCACCAAGACCACCAGATCAACAATTCTTTTATATTTAACAATTGGTATCAAAGCCTCGGTTGCGTTCTTAGGTCGGTTTTACTTTGTTTATGGTCCGCTTGGTCTCATGTCTCAAATCTGTAATTTTTGTTCATCTGTGTTGTTGTGACTCGTGTTTTACTAGCTTTTTGTGTCTTTTCTCAAATATGTTTTTGTTAAGTTTTTTTTTGGTTTCATTTTCCAAATCTTACCAATTAAACAGATCTGGTTTCCTTTTCTTTTTTGTCTCAACCTTTTTAATAAGCTTATTTGGGTCTCAACTGATTCTGTGGGGTTTAGTGCTTATTGTTGTTGCTGCTGTTTCAAAAGTATTTTTTTTTCTGGGATTAAAATTGTTCATACCAGCAATTTGGGAAGTTAGAAAAACCCAGATCCACTTTTTCAGGAAAAGGTACAAAAGTACGAAAAGGAAAAATAGCGAGTTGTGGTGGCGAGTTGACAAGAAGCTCCAGCGAATTAGGAGCAGCGAGTTGGGAGCAGCGAGTTTGGGAGCAGCGAGTTGGGAGCAGCGAGTTACAGGTACAAATTGAAGACAACTCTCTAAAGTCAAAATCAAACAACATGCTGCCCAAATTTCCTCAGACCAGCGAGTTGTCAGAAATAGCGAGTTGCTTGGCAGCGAGTTACTACCCTTAACCCAAACTCATATAAGTAAAAAGAAACAGAAATGAAGAAGATTGAAAGACAAACTTGACTCGAAAACTTGACTCAAACCATACCAAACAACATCAACAACGACAGCCTCAAAATCCAACACATCCAAATACAACTAAGTCTAACCTATACCTATCGTCATAACATCATTCAACAAATCCCATCGTCTCTCATCAACAAATCAAAAAATCACTAAACTAAACCCTTCTCTACAGCAGCCAACAACAACAAATCCATTGCTAACTAATCACATCAGCATAAACAACAATTCTAATCCAACAAACTAGAAGTTTTCTGTTCGAAACAAAATAAATGAACCAAGATCTCAGTTTCCTATTTTAACATAAAGTTTTATGTTCGAAAAGATAAAAGAAAAGAGGGTATCTTCATAGATCTGTGAGAAGCTAAGCTTCTATTATTTATCCGAAAATAAAGATTGAGTCATAACAAGTATGTTACACTCCATCTTGGTTTTGTTCAAAGAACTCACAAACAAAAACGAAGACATTCAAATTAATACCTACCCGAGACCTTTAAAAGATCTTGAAGCCAACTATTGTTCGATTATTGCATTAATATAACGAGGCTTGGTGTCCGGTTATAATTGAAGCCAATGGATTCGAACCAAGCATAATCTGAATACAAGGTTTATGATACGGTTGAGGTTATGGTTTAAAGCATAAAGAAAAACGATTTTTATGTTATAAAATTCGTTTAGAGAAAAAAAAGAGGGACGTCTTTAATTGTTGATGGGTACTAGTATAAGAAAAAGTAGAGGCGTTATTTTGTTGGTGAAGGATCATATTGATCTAAGTTTTGGGAGAATATATGATGGGGGCGGATGGTATGAGGAGTGAAATTAGGGTTAATGATTTTAACTGTGTGTGAATTAGGGTATGATATCCCTAATAATAAGGGTACGTTACCTTTGGATAGAGTTATTCTAGGCCGGGTTTTATTGTGACCAAAATTTATGCTTTTGTTTGTGTATTGGATTGGATGTCTGTATTAACGGATGGAGCCGAGGAGTAAAACAAAATTATGTCGGGTCATGTCTAAGAGATCGAGTATAGGGCCACTTTGAGCTAAATTTTCTTAGTTTATGTATTATGAACTAAAATTTGATTAATGGTCTTAACCGGGATTTAAAATGACAAAGTGACAAAATTTTATGAGACGAGACCGGAATCGATGTTTTAAAAGAATCATTGGAATTTAATTTTTTAATGGCTATGATTAGGTATTAATTTTTCTAAATGACTACGAAGTTGATTGGGTATCACTTATTTGTGAATGAAGTTGGATTTCACGAGGGCGTGTACTTATTTTATATTGAAGTCGGGGTTGGTTGGATGCATGATTTCAATGATAACTTGCTCGAGCTTCAGATTTAAGTTGAAGACTTGGTTTATCTAGTTATCAGTAGTCGAGGTGGATGGTTGATGACCTGGATAACTATCACTTAAAGGAGTTACGTTGTAGTACTCAGTGTCACACGCAAAGACATTGTGGATAATCGCAAGAGGTGATGAATGTCTCATACTTTGGGGGAGTATTGAGTACTTAGAGATTTGCTTGGAGCACAAATTCTCTACACCGTTCTTCTAACATTAGTGCAAGCTTAAGTCACAAGAACGGGGAATTCTACTTCAGTTTCAAGTTTGGTATATCGGATTTACTCCATCAGTGGTCACTTCAAATAGCCAACAAAGGGGTTGCTAAAGATAGTCAGAGAGAGTTTAAGAGTAGAGATTTGATCAGCAATTGATTCTTACGGGACAGATGTGAACTAATTTATTCTTCTCACAAAATTTCAAGTATATGTGTGTACAATGTGTTGATGATTCTGAGGTATCAAAACCAGCAAGAGGGAAGGAGACATACATCTGAACGCACAACGAGTACATGTGACAAACTTCATGTCTTTTTCTTAATTTAGGACATTCCGGGAAGACAAATGTCATAACTGTAGAGAAAATCAGTGTTTTAACTCGTGGTTTTTGGTGTATTATTCCAACTACATGGGGGAAGAGATGTAAGAAACAGTTTTTGATGATAAAAGAGGTACACAATTGTATGATGATTCCTCTAGTTAGTCAGTATCCTACACGAAGAAATGTGTTCATCCGGGACGTACTTGATTTTTATGGTACTATTTTGGTGTTGTCATTTCGACTACATCCGGTACTTAGTTATTTTTATGGTACTGTCTTGGTGTTATCATTTCGACTACATACGGGATAAATTGCTTTCACTCGGGACTTAGTTGACTTTGGTGTAGCAATTCTCATCTACACTCACCTGGAGGGAGAAAAGTGCATTTCTGGGTCTTAATTGATTTTGATGCTACGATTTCGACTTCATGAATGGGATAGAGTGTGTACTTTGGGTTTTTGGGCTTCATACTATAAGACTGGTTGCATCTATTTATCTACATGGGGGAAGAAATATCTTAATATTGTTGGTATGCATTACTTGAGCTTCCAGTGGGAAGAAATGTGAGAAGAATTATTCAAGCGTGAGAAGATATGTTGCTGATTAGTTAATGTTTCCCCAAACAGCTAATCACTAAGCTTATTATCAAAGGAGCAATATTTGATGTGGTTTGCTACTAATTCCGTTGTGCAGTTAATTATTCTAAGCTTGAAAGAAAGCTTTGAAACTACTCAAGAGAGGATTGCTTGTTTGGGGGGAAGCTATTAAAGATTCAAAATGAAGAATATGTGGCATGAATTAGGGGGAAGCTAATTCAGAAGCTTCTCCTTAACCAGAAGTGTATGGGTTACTTAGTTCATGTCTATTATAGTATTTCTCCTACAAGGTACTATAAAGATGATTCATGGTGGAGTGCAGACTTGAAGTCAAATGAAAAGCAGATTCTAGAAAACTTCGACATGACCAGAAGTGCAGGAAAATGAAGTTTTCAAGACATGCAGCTAATTCAGAAACTTCGAGATGACAAGAAGTGTATGAAGAAAGTTGAGCCTTCAAGCAGATCAAAGGCCATTGAAGACATCATCAGCATTGGAAGCTTCGTGGAAGCTCTTGTTCTTAATCATTATGTACTTGTTAGGAAAATATTGTAAGTAATTCCGTATATCGTCCCATGGGGGAAGATTGTTAGGATTTCATTTTATGTGACGACATTACGGAATTACCATAGTTTAACATACCACCATACGTAGGGACTAAAGTTGTCAACTTAGCATACTTATGTATTAGATGGTGGTATAAATACCCCTCCATTGCTTCCATGGAGGGGTGAGACATTTGTATGCATTTTCACTTCCATATTATTTACACACATTTGTTTCTCCCTCTACTCTCTCTCTCTCTAAACATGACTACTATATGGTTTGATTCACCAAGACCACCGGATCAACGATTCTTTTATATTTAACAAGTTGATTTATGCATATTTCTTGTTAAAACAATTTTACATTTGGTCTTTAAAATGTTTTATTACTTACTGTTGAAACTTTGGTTTTGGGCTTATTTGGTTATTGAGCCCACGTCTTATATTTGGTTGAATTTTTCATTGTTGGGATTTCGTTGGTTATATTGGGCTGATTTGGTTTTCTGTTTTAGAGTTTTAGCTTAGGTCATAGCTTATAGCTATCACATTTTTGTAACTTATTTACTCTCTACATAACTTATTTGGTAGCTTATCTTTTCTTATTAAGTGTTCTTATTAACTTTACACGAAAACAGAATCAATCTTTTCACATCAAAACATTTGTTTGTCTTGTTATTGCTTCTTGCAAGAAAAGTTAGTGATAATATTTCGAAGCTTATTCGGTTTAAAAGCTTATTTCTTGAAAAAGAGTTTTTTGAGTGCTTATCTTTCTTGGCTTATTTTTTTTGTTTGTACACTATTTGAAACAAAGAGGGGAACAAGATCCATTTTTTAGCAACAAGGACGCTGTGTTTTTGTTGGTATTCTTGGGTTAAAGACAAGCAAAGAAGAAAAGAAGATAAAGACTACAAGGACGATAGTACAAAACCAAGGACACCGGATACGCAGGTTTAAACTTCAGCCGGATACGCAGGTTCAAAGTTTACCGGATACGCATTTCCTTTATCAACCGGATACGCAGCAAGTCTTTGTCAACTGGATACGCAGTAAGTCTTTGTCAACCTGATACGCAACAACTCTTTGTTAACCGGATACGTAGCAACTCTTTGTCAACCGGATACGCAGCAAGTCTTTGTCAACCAGATACGTATCAAGTTTTTGTCAACCGGATACGCAACCGTGACATTAAGAACCGAATAAGCAACTCAACTAGTACAAAACTATACACGATTAATTCATTTCAGATTTTCGATTTTGAGTGTCGGTTAGTTACGGGACTTATAACCTATACCGTTGTGATCGTGATTTGTTTTCAATCAACGTGGTATATTCACATTTCATCGATGATAATCGTACGAGTACGCGAGAAGATATTTCCATTCGTTGCATTGTTATAAAATTCAAACGGGGATGAAAGAAAAAAGAAAATGAGGGAACGTAGTTTGCTTTATTAATAAACTACAATTCAAAATTGGCAAGTTTAGTCCCTGGACTTAAAGACCCGTTCTCAATTCATCCTTTCCTTATGTATTAACCCTCTTTGTTGAATTAGGTTTACACCGTTAGTCCTTAATAGTTATAATTCTGCTCGTTTGTCTCCAATGTGAATCGTTATTGCACCATTAGTCCTTATTTGAGCTTTAATCAACCGTTAATCATTTTTAGCTCAAAGTTTGTGTATCAGTCATCAATTAAGCTCATTAATTGTAAACAAAAGCTCAAGCACTTCAATAACGTCAACAATTTCAACAACAATTAATCATTGTTTCACGGTTTCTTCTTGATTTTGTAAAATCCCGCAAAAGATTCAATTTCTTTTCTCGGTTTAAATCATAGATTTGTAAAATCCCGTAAACGTTAATTGGTTTCAATCCACAACAACAATCACTTTACCTACTTAAGATCCTTACATATCATTTCACATCACTTTTGCAATGTCGACTCAACAAGACATTTATGCAGCCGGTTCCCAAAACCGCCCTCCTATGCTTAACAAAGAGAACTATGTTCCATGGTCATCACATCTTCTCCGATATGCTAAGAGTAGACCAAATGGAAAGTTAATCTATAATTCCATTATGAATGGTCCATATGTCAGACGAATGATTCATAAACTAGGTGATGCAGACCGTGAAGTTCCTGTCAATGAAACCTTTCATAAGAAGACAGATGATGAACTCACTGAGAAGGAGCTTAAACAGGTTAAAGCCGATGATCAAGCTATTCAGACTATTCTTCTCGGTCTTCTTGAAGACATCTATGCTATTGTTGATAGTTTTGAAAATGCTCAGGAAATTTGGTTACGTGTCAACAAATGATGAAAGGTTCTAACATCGAAATTCAAGAGAAAAAGGCTAAGTTATTTAATGAATGGGAAAGGTTTACTTCTACTGATGGGGGAATCGATTGAGTATTACTATCATCGTTTCTCAAAGTTGATGAATGATTTTAAGAGAAACAAACATTTCCCAGAAAAGATCGCCAGCAATCTTAAGTTTCTAAACAACTTACAACCTGAATGGAGTCGACATGTTACCATTGTTCATCAAACAAAGGACTTACATACAACATATTACACTCAGTTATATGATTTCTTAAAATACAATCAAAAGGAGGTAGATGATTTAAGAGTTGAACGATTTGCAAAAATACATGATCCTTTGGCACTCATGGCAAATTCCAACAATCCTTTCAATTATCCAGTGTTTCACCCAGATCAACCATCACCAAGTACCTACATGTAACAGCCACTTCCCAACAACAACTATAACCTACAACCATCATTTAACCAGAACTACATGCAAGAACCAATGCCAAACCCTAAAGACATTTCAGATCCCACAACTGCTATGAACATGACACTTGTTCTAATGGCTAAGGCATTCAAACTAAACTAATCAACACTAACCAACAATATCCAGAGAATTTCATCAAACCCACGTAACAGGCAGATTGCTCAACCGGGTATGAATATGGGTCAAGACAGACAGGTGCAGATGGTTGGAGGTAATGGTGGAAATTAGTTTAGACAGTATGCTGGGCAGAATGTAGGGAATCAGAATTGGTATAATACAGTACAGAATGTCTAGAATCAGGTTGTTTAGAATGCAGTTCAGAATTCGGGCGTTCAGAATGTTGGAAATCAAAATTGGCTTATTGTTGTTTTGGGGATTGCTAATTCGAATCCGAATGGGAATGGTAATGTTGTAGCAGCATACGTTGAGGGTAATACGATTGGGAATAATGGTAATCATATAAGGTGTTACAACTATAGAGGATTGGGTCATCTTGCTAGGAACTGTACAGTCAGACCAAGGAGAAGAGATGCTGCTTATCTTCAGAATCAGCTGCTGATTGCTCAAAAGGAAGAAGCAGGAATTCAACTTCACGCTGGAGAATTTGATTTGATGGCTGCTGTAGCGGATCTTGATGATCTTGAGGAAGTCAATGAGAACTGCATTTTAATGGCTAATTTGCAGCAAGCATCGACATCTGGTATTCAGACTAACAAAGCTCCTATCTATGACTTAGACGGATCGGATGAGGTACACAACTATGACAATTGCTATGATAATGAGATATTTAATATGTTTACTCAAGAGGAGTAGTATACTGAGCTACTCGAGCCTATTCCTCAACCACACCAAGTATAACAGAATGATAGTAATGTTATTTCTGAGGTTTCTAGTGTGGAACAAGATGGGGGAACAGTAGATCAACATCATGCAACTATTGAGGAAACACGTGCTTATTTTGAATCATTATATAATAATTTGGCAATTGAATTTGAAAAGGTCAACTCGGTCAATCGCAAAATGAAAGAAACAAATGCTGATTTGATCACTGAGCTTGCTAGATATAAAAATTGAGAAAAGTGTTTTGAAATTAGTCAAGAAAAATATGACAAACTTGAAAGATATTATCAAAAGTCTATTTATCAAGAGCAATATCTTACTAAAAAGATAAATGCACTTCACTTAAGTTCCGATAAAAAAATAACGACTTTGAATGAGGAAATTTCAAATTTAAATAACCAGCTTTCGAATGAAAAATCAACTGTTTCTTCTCTTCTTGAAGAAAAAAAAAGTTGAAGTCTGATTTCAAAATATACGAAGACAAGCTTCTTGATAAACAAATTCAACTTGAGAATAAGATAAAGGAATTAGATAATATTTTGGTTAAAATGGGTCAATCGATTCAAACGATACACATGGTTTCACCTAATCCAGACTCGTTTTACCACACCAAATAAAAAATGGCTTTAGGTTATCAAAATCCTTTTTATCTCAAGCAAGCTCAGCAGAAACAACAGAGTTTGTATAATGGCAAAGTTCTATTAGAAAATCATGATCCTCCTGCTTTGTATGATTCGGAGGAGACACTGCAACTTGCTCAAGAGAGTCGCTTAAAATGAAACAATTGAACAAAGAAATAAAACTGGCAGATTATACAAAGATTAATCATCTTTCAGGGGTTTTTGTTTCTTAAACGGCAAAGTCACGTATAGAGTTACATTTCTCAAATACTTTTAAAATGGCCAATGTTTCTAAACTAATTTCAATACCAAATGAAGAGTTTTCGGATGACACTACACCAAGTGTTGCACGAAAATTTATAAATGAGGTAAAAAGCACCATTGTAACTCTTCAACGTGTTGTCAAACAAAAAATGACTTTAGATATACACAATTGGTCGTCTTCCGTTCACCAAGAGATTCACAAAATTTTAAAGGATGAAATTTTCCCTATCGTTAACCAAGTTGATGCTAGATTGCAAAATTTTGAAATATAATTTTTGAAAGAAGCAGCCAAATTTGTTCGAGACTTCAAATCTCTTGCAAAAGAAGCTGATAAATCTCTTGTCAAACACAAGGCTTTGGAATTGGAAATCGAGCGTCTCTTGAGAGCAGTTGTCAGTCAGGATATTATGTCTATTATGCAAAGTAATTCTGTTGTAGATACATCTAATCTCCAAACTGAGCTTGACCGTACGAAAGAACGCTTTAAAAATTGTATCATTAAAAACGAGAACGAATATACTAAACTTTGGAATAATTGGTACAAAAAGTGTGAAGAATGCAAATATGATAAAATTTCGTACGATAAAGCTTATAATGACATGCAACAAAAGATCGAACGGTTGCAAGCTCAGTTGGGAGATCTCAAGGGTAAAAGTAAGGATACTCCATATGTATCAAATACCCTTGATCCTTTATCTTGGAAACTAGAAAATGAGAACGTAGAATTAGAGTTTCAGGTTCGGAGTTATGAAAAAGAAAATGCTCATCTTAAGACCACATACAAAAACCTGTTTGACTCTATCTCAGTGACACAGGCTCAAACCAAAACAATAATTGACTCTTTGCAAGATAAATTACATGACACGATCTATGAAAATGCTAAGTTAAGAGCTCAATTATTTGATAAGGTTTCTAAACAAAAGGACACAACCAAAGGTACGAGTGTGAATACTCAGTTTTGTAAGCAATCAATTTTGGGAAAACCACATTCTTCTTCTAAACTAAAACTCTATGTTGTAACTCCTTTTCCAACATCTAAGGGTCTTCCCAAGATCGATGAGACACATGCTTCGTCAAAACCAGTCACTTCAAACTCGGTACCCACACCACAAGAATCAAAAGTTGTGAAAAATGACAACGTGATTGTCCCAAGAATGTTTAGGATTAATCTCATTAAGCCTTCTAGGGAAGAAAAGTCTGTGCCTAACAAACTTAGAGCAAGCGTTAGGATAAAACCGATAACTATATCACAACCTCATGTCATCACTGTTAATTCTGACTCAAATGGTTTTTGTTCTACAGGAGTAGACAACACTGCTAAGACCAGAAGGCCACAACCTAGGAGCAATACAAAGAATGGTAGGGTCCCTTCTGCATATAAGAGTAGTTGCAGCAAGAATAAAGAAGTTGAAGTAGAAGAACACCCTAGGAATGTACTGTTTTCTAAGAATAAGAAACATATGTCATCTGAATGTAATAACGTTAAGCTTGCTATTCGGAATGATAAATCTGAAGTTGTTTGTGCTATGTGTAAGCAATGTTTAATTACTGCTAATCATGATGTATGTATGCTTAACTATGTGAATGACATGAATTCTCATGGTAAGAAACAAAAGGCAAATGTTTCAAACACTGAAAATCAAAAGAAAAAAAAAGCCAAAGGATATGAAACCTAAGAAAATAGGGTCCAACGAAAGACTTGGTTCACCTAGTCCTAGTAAACCTAGATCTGGCCTTAGGTGGTCACCAACTGGAAGAATTTTTGACCTTAAAGGAAAAATAATTGCAAACAGCGAATCCGAGTGTCAATCTAACTGCTCAAATGGTGATAATGCATGTACTTCTAACCCTCAGGAATCTACAATCAAATGGTTTCCTAATTCCACTTCTTTTCTTGGCAGGTTATCTAAATTTGTTTATGGTGTGTCAACTCGGGTTGTTCCAAGCATATGAACAGGAATCTAAAGCTTCTTATCAATTTTGTTTGGAAGTTTTTAGGAACTGTTCGCTTTGGAAATGATCATGTTGCTGCAATTCTAGGTTTTGGTGATCTTTAATTGGGAAATATTTTGAACACCAGGGTTTATTTCGTTGAGGGCTTGGGGCATAATCTGTTCTCGGTTAGGCAGTTTTGTGATTCAGATTTAGAGGTCGCTTTCAGAAGGAACACTTATTTTGTCAAAAATCTAGAAGGAGTTGACTTGTTAAAAGGAAATCGCACAACAAACCTTTACACCATCAATCTCCATGAAATGGCCTTTGCTTCCCCAATTTTCCTCATGGATCGTGCTACTTCTACCAAGTCATGGTTATGGCATCAACGTTTATCTCACCTCAATTTTGATACCATAAATTACCTTGCCAGAAATGATATTGTCACCGGTCTTCCAAAATTCAAATATCATAAAGAACATCTTTGTCCCTCATATGAGCAAGGAAAAAGCAAAAGGGCATCTCACCCACCCAAACCAGTTCCAAATTCTAATCAGAGATTACATCTTCTTCATATGGATTTGTGTGGTCCAATGAGAATTGCAAGCATAAATAGAAAGCGGTATGTTTTGGTGATTGTAGACGATTACTCTCGTTACACTTGGGTACACTTTCTCAGATCAAAAGATGAAGCACCATAAGTGATTAAATCCTTCCTGAAGAGAATCACTGTCCTTATTCAATCTTTTGTCATCATCATAAGAATCGACAATGACACAGAATTCAAAAATCAAATCCTTAAAGAATACTTTGATAGTGTTGGCATCTCTCACCAAGCGTCTTTTGTCAGAACACCTCAACAAAATGGAGCAGTGGAACAAAGAAATTGAACGTTAGTAGAGGCTGGTAGAACAATGTTAATTTTCTCTTGTGCACCGTTATTCTTATGGGCTGAAGCGATTGCTACTGCGTGCTATACTCAAAACCGTTCCATCATTTACCGTCGATTTAACAAAACACCATACGAGCTCATTAACGGCAGAAAACCGGATATCTACTTTCTACATTTATTCGAGGCTCTCTATTATCCCAAGAATGATTGTGAAGATATTGGGAAGCTTAGTGCAAAAGGTGATATTGGCTTTTTCATTGGTTATTATGCTGATTCCTGTGCTTACAGAGTTTACAACCGAAGGACAAATAAAATTATGGAGACATTGAATGTGACATTTGATGAGCTTTCAGCTATGGCTTTTGAACAAAGCAGTTCAAAACCCGGGCTTTAGGCATGACTTTTGGACAGATCAGTTCACGACTCGATCTTACTTATGCTTCGTCAACAATAACATCTCAACAACCAACTAAAGGTGAATTGGATTTACTGTTCGAAGTTATGTATGATGATCATATTGGTGGTCAACCGTCAGCTGCTCCAAGAACTGTTTCGGCTGCTCAAGCACCTTAAGTTCTTCAGACTCTAACAACATCTACAACAATAGCAGACACCGTACCGACACTAACAAATTCATCCTCTCAAGCTACAAATATTCCAAACACTTCACAAGACGTTGACGAGCTCGAAATACAACAACAACATGTACAACAATAGAACAATCAAGCTCCACTCCAACCCAAAATAGTTGTCGACATTGTTCCAAATGCTATGTTTGATGGGAATGCGTTTGTTAACCCGTTTGCGACTCCATCCACAAGTGCTGTTGAATCATCATCTTTATAATATGTGGATCTATCAAACATTCATATGTTTTACCAACCATACCCTCATGAATATCATTAGACTAAGGATCACCCTCTTGAACAAGTGATAAAAGAACCCTCATGACTAGTTTTGACAAGGAATCAACTCTGATCCGATGGTGACATATGCTTGTATGCATTAACGGTGAGCACTATGGAACCGAAGAATGTCAAAGAGGCTATTATCGACCCTGCATGGATTGAATCAATGCAAGAAGAGCTTCTTCAGTTTAAACGGCTTGATGTATGGGTGTTAGTTCCTGCTCCAGATAACATAAAACCCCTAACTTTGAAATGGTTATTCAGAAACAAGCATGATGAAGAGAACACGGTCATCCGAAACAAGACTCATTTGGTTGTGAGAGGGTACCGCCAAGAGGAAGGAATAGATTTCAAAGAGGCCTTCACTCTGGTTGCTAGAATGGAAGCTATCAGGATATTTTTGGCATATGTTGCACACAAATCATTCACTATGTTTCAAATGGACATGAAAACTACTTTCTTGCATTGTACGTTAAAAGAAGATGTGTACGTGTTTCAACCTGAAGGTTTCATCGATGTTGATCATCCAAGCCATGTCTACAAGTTAAAGAAGGCACTATATAGGTTAAAGAAAGTACCAAGGACATGGTACGATGAATTATCAATGTTTCTCTTACATAATCATTTCTTTAAAGGCACCATTGATCCAACATTTTTTATAAGGCACTTCGATGACGACATCATAGTGGTACCGGTTTATGTTGATGATATTATCTTTGGTTCTACACACCATAGGTATACCCAACTATTTTCTAACCTCATGAAAAGCCGCTTTGAAATGTCGATGATGGAGGAAATGATATTTTCCTTGGTTTACAAGTTAACCAATCCCCTTGTGGCATCTTCATAAACCACTCCAACTACGTGTTAGAAATCCTTAAAAATATGGAATGGAAACTTGTGATCCCGTTGGTACTCTAATAGAGATCAAAGATAGGCTTGATCTAGATCAAAATGGGTCTCTAGCCGATGCAACGAAATATCATAGCATGATTGGTCCCCTAATGTATCTTACGTCAAGTAGACTGGACATTGTACATGCTACTTTTTTATGTGCTCGGTACCAGGCTAAGCCAACCTAGAATCACCTCAAAGAGGTTAAAAGGATCTTTCGTTATCTCTAGGGAACGGTTAATATGGGTCTCTGGTATACGAAGGATTCTGGTTTTGAACTAACCGGATTTTTAGATGCTGATTATGCGGTATGTAAAGACACCTTCAAGAGTACTTCTGGTGGAGCTCAATTCTTAGGCAAAAAGCTGGTTAGCTTGTCCTCAAAGAAACAAGACTATATGGCGCTGTCAATCGCGGAAGCAGAATATGTGTCTTGTTGATCCCACTTGACTAGATCTTGAATTCCTTAGCTTGTGTAAGGTTTAGTTATGCAAGATAAATCCTACACAACACTGGTAGAAACTTTGTAAAATATATCAAAGATTATGCAGAATCTAATCTTTGATCAATAAGAAGAATATGCAATAGAATAGTAATTCTAATGAACACACAGATTAACAAACAAAGCTTCAATATATTAATACGAATACTTTTACTAGTATTAGGGTTACAAAACCTTGAAGCTAAACGATATCAAAATAAAAAGATATCAAACTCTATGCCCTAGGACCTCCTTTTATACACCAAGGAGTCCTAGTTGATTTACAATATATTCCTAAAACTTTGAATATTCTCCGTGATCTATTCTATAGATAATTCATACTTATCACGTAAGTAATCTTGATCTCCAGTCAATCTTTATCCTTTCTTCTGTCATTATCCTCTCTCAGCAGTCTTAATTTTTTGAGCAGTTGTAACTTTGTACCAGCAACATTAACTCTGAACACCAGCAGTAGTAACTTATACACCAGCAGTAGTAACTGTGTACAAGCAGTAGTAACTACTTTGAATATTTTCTTTAATCTTCACCAGCAGTACTAACTTTACTCTAGCAGTACTAACATATACTAGCAATACTATGTTACACTAGCAGTAGTAATATACACTAGCAGTAGTAACTAGCAGTACTAACTACTTAGCATATTTTTCATTAAGATTACTGAACAACACTAAGTTTTGCTTTGTAGCAGTAACTCTAACCTTAGCAGCAGTAACTTCAAGATCATCAAGAAGTCATTTAATCCCAACAATCCTCCCCTAAACTTGATATTCTTCTTCAAAATCATCAAGTTTCTTCATTAATCACCAGGAGGATGCTTCTAAACACTTCATTGATTCTTGAGCTGTTTTGTGATGAGCTTAAGAAGCTGATAACACATTTCATTCTAATGATCAGCTTGAAGCTTCCTATTCAGCATATCAGTGATTGTAGCAGCTGTAAGGGGATATCTCTTTTCTACCAGCATAATGATATGCATAGATTGAAACCTCAAAAAATGTACTTTACAAGAATCAAATAGTTTCTAAATCAACACTTTCTGTCCTTGTAGATTCCTCCATATTGTATCTTCTACATGATGTTCAAACATTATCTTTAGATCACCTCATAGCACTCTCTCATAGCCCTCTTCTGGCCTTGTTGATCCATGCTTAGCTTATACCAATTTCCATAGAGTTTCTAAATCTTCCTTGTCAAAGCTTTTAAGCATCTGAATAAAGGCTGAGTACCTCTTTGAACTTCCATCAACTCTTATAATTTGAAAGTAGCTGATCTTTCCTTCTTTGAGGATCTTTCAGTCAACAATACTTGGAGGCTTAGTAGCTAAAGGTATAGCATCAACTGCTACTTCCTCTTCATCAGGAATGACTTCCATCAGACTTTGAAGCTCAGTTGTTTCTTTATCCTCATCCACCTTCTTCTTCTTAATACTTTCTTGTTCTAGCTCATCTCTTGCTCTCTTAGAATTTCCTTTTGCTCTTACTGTACTGCCTTCCACCAATTCTGTATCCATATCTACAAATGTGTTTACCCTTTTCATAGCTTTGTCAAATAACTTCTGAATATCATCAAACCTATTGTTCTTTAATTGACTGGGCTTGTATCCAGCCATGTTTTTCAGATGAGTAGATATTGTATTTCTCTTTTGAGCTTTAGTTGTTGGTTTGCTCCTATTTTTAGGTGCTCTCATTGCTGCAAAGTGTTTCTTTCTTGCTTCTAAGAGTTGTACAAATAACTTGGACTTCTCTTCAATACTCAACTTCTCTTGTTCTTCTGCTTGTAATTGTTGAGCCATTTGATAATCATCATCTATCATTGCTTGCACATTATCCCATGAAACAATGTTGGCTTCTTCTTCTCTTTGTCTTACAAGCCTATCTTCTTCATCAAATTCAGCTTGTAATCTTATAGCTTCTTGTTGATTAAAACTGATTTGATCTTTCTTTTTTATCTTCAAAGGTTCTTCTACCATGATTCCTTTACCCTTGTCCTGAACCTTAACCTGTGATGGTTGTTGAGAAAAAACTATTGGTGTAGTTCTTGCTCTTCTTCATAAATAACAAGCCCTTTAGCCTTGGGTCTTGTGCTAGCAGGTGTATGTGTTGTAGCAGCAGTTGGTGTTATAGTTGTACCCTGCTCAGGTTCTTATAACACAACCTTATCAGCTTTAGGTTTTGCACTCTTCAACTCTGCCAGTGCTTGAGCCAAAGTCATGTTAACTTCAGTTATTGTGGCAGCACTAACTGTTGTAGCAATGCTAGCATCATTAACTTTACCAACAGTACTAACTTCTTTAACAGGAACTTCTTTTTCTACAAACACCTCATCACCATGTAAATCATTTACATCAAACATTTCAGCATCATGAACATTCTCCAGGGTAATGTCTTCATCAGCATCAATATCATGAATTTTCCTCCCTTGTTTGGATGCATCCTCCTCACCCAAAATTTCTTTAGAGGATTCAACCCTTCTTGATAAACCAACTTTGTATAGTCTTTTAAGATTGTGAGTTCTTGACCCTCATTTCTTCTCTAACTTCTTGACTCTTAGTTTTAAACTTGTAATTTCCTGAGCTTGAGCAGTCTTTGTTTTCTCTAGGCCACACACTCTTTGTTGCAATTTGGTACAAAAATCCATCAATTCCTAAAGTTTCATACTATCCTCATCATTTCGAGATGTGTTAACTCCTACGAGCAGTGAATCATTTGATGTTTTAGACACATTCTCAAACCCAGTTTGAGCAATTGTGTCCTCCATGGTGTCTTGGGCAATTCTGTTTGTAGGACCACTAGACTGAGGTATCTTAGTGTCCTTTCTCTTAGTCACTAGACTGAGGTATCTCAGTGTCCTTTCTCTTAGTCCTCCTAGATTTTTATTTCTTTTGAGGTTGAGATGTTGATTCAATAATAGTGGGTGTGTGATGGGGATCAGTTGGAATTGCTTAACCTTCACCCATTTCTTCTTGAGCTTGTACCATCATGGTTGGGAATAGAGGTGTGACTTTTCCAGAAAAACCTTCTCTTTCCCTCTTCATGTTCCCAAATATCTTCTTAGTATGAGAGGGTGTAACATAAATCCTTTTGTGATTTAACATATCACCAAGTTGTTGATTCATAAACACTTGTACAAATCTTGGATACATTAAAAATTTACTAGATACATTCTCTAAGTTCTTCACCATACTTTCAAAAATATACTTTGAAAAGTTGAACTTTTGGTTTATAGCTAAACAGATAATTGCAGAAGCCATAGTGCTACTAAATTCATTCCATGCAATAGTCTTAGCACTTAAGCATTGCAAAATGGCATGAATAAGGAATTTCCATTGCGGGGAAAAGAATGCCTTATAGAAAGTTAACCTTTGTGAAATTTTCTCATATCCCATCCTTGTAAGTTCTTCAAAAATGGTAGCATTTGACAAACAATCCATACCTTCAACATCTTCTAATTGAAGATCTCTTCTTATAGTTGATTCAGTTATGACAATCTTCTTCCCATCCACTAGGGCTTGCAACTGTACTTCCCCATTGACAGTTTTCGCCTTGACAATATCCCAGAATTGTTCAATACACGAAGTGTATATTGTAGGATTAACCATTAAAGCATAATTGATAGGGTTTGCATTCAGA